>VYXB01004896.1:0-22214 GCA_013397135.1 Pachyramphus minor
AATAGGAGATGGTGTAGAAAGAAGGCAGTAATATTTGATAGCAGCATTGATGTGAGATTAATATTTATTGTGGAGTATATTTTGAGGGTTTAAATAGGAAAATCAGACTGGTGGGAAATATAATGTGGCCAGCAGGGCAGGCTGGGTGTGCTCTGGTGGTCAGCATCACCAGCGTGGTTAAGGGACATGGTGTGGTTTACAAAAAGTGCTTTATAGTGGCTTTCAGCAAAAAAATCACTTTTTTATTTTTAATTCCGACAGATCTGTTCCCTCAGGATGGAAGTTAAATGACCACGTTGCAATGTTCAGTGAGGAGCTCTCACGTGTGGGCTGTGCTGCCACAGCCCTGTGTGCCTGGAATGTACAAACTGGGTTATTTTGCAGCAGTGCTGATCCATCTCCCGGCCAGGAGATGTCCCCAGTGCACCACAATTCCTCCAGGAACTCTGACACGGGTTCTGGGCTGTGCTTAACTGTGTTTCCATCTGGTCTTTGGGAGAGAAGGAGCAAACCCTGAGCACTGGGACAGTGGGATGTGGCTGTCAGGGGCCCTGAAAAACCCACCCAAGGCAGCAGAGGTCACAGGGCACAGGGGGCCAAACTTAGGAGAAGAAAAAACAGAGAAGATGAAGTGAAAGGAATGAAAAAAATCCTAGTCCTGGGCACAGTGACTTAGTCCCACTGATGCCAAGTAAACATTTCATTGCCAAGTAAACATTTACAGGAGCTGGAGTGGCCACAGGAGGCATCACAATGATTGGATGGCCAAAGGAGATGTCACAGTGATGGGGTAGCCACAGGATCTGTCACAATGGTTGGATAGCCACAGGAGTTGTCACAATATTTGGACAGCCACAGGAACTGTCATGGTGCTTGGAGTAGCCACAGGAGCTGTCAAAATGGTTGGAGTAGGCTCAGGGTCTCTGTGGGATTAGAGTAGCCACAGGGCTTGTTATGGGGGTAGAGTAGCCACAGGGCTTTTCCTGGTGGATTAGAGTGGCCACAGGGCCCCTCTGGGGTCAGAGTAGCTGCAGGGCCTGTCCTGGTGGATTGGAGTAGCCACAGAGCTCGTTGCAGGTGTTGGAGTAGCTGCAGGTGAAGGCAGGGAGAGGAGCAGGACCTGGGCTCTGGTGGCTGCTGGTGGCTGGAGCGATGGACCCAGAAGCCAATGAAGATGCCAGATATTACCGTGAACAGTACAGGGCCTACCTCCTGCCCCTGCTCAGGTGAGGGGGCTCCTCCACCCTCTCTCTCCTCCTGTCTCCTCCAGCCCTCCTTCCTGCACTGTGCCAAACTGCCATCCCTTATCTCCATCACTTCCATCCCCTCTTGTACCTCCCTTTCCCGGTCCTGTTCCTCCTGTAACCCCCCTTGCTCTGTCAGGGGCTCCCTGGGGAGGGGTGGGGATGCCACATGGGCTCTGAGATGGTGTTGGGCTGCTCTGCCCCATCACCACACAGTCCAACACCCAGAGCAACCCTGCAAGGACCTGGATCCAGTGTGTAACCTTGAGGAAATGCTCTCTCCCAGGGCACAGGGAGAGCCAGACGAGGACCCCGCGTCCTCATTTATGTGCCTCCTGAAGAAGAAGGAAGAATTACGATGTCTGGAAAGGATTGTGGCAGACAAAAAAGAGGTGAGAAGGATGGGAGGGTGCTGGGACGTGGTTGGGAGGGCTCTGGGGTTTTTTGGCGGGTGGCAGCAGCAGGCAGGTGGCTGGTTGTGGGTTTGGGCAGCCGTGTCATCCTCGCTCTGCTGCTGCCAGGCCTTCAGGGAGAGGCTGGAGGTCATTGCCGAGCAGTGGAGGGACCTGCACGCCAGGAGGACTCTGCTGAAGGCCCATGTGGAGAGATCTGGGAGGACTGTGCAGGTACAGCTGCCCTGCTCAGCTGACACAACCCTGAGCCACACCACCAACTCCTCCCCTCCCTTGGGAAAGAGAGTCTTGGACCAGCACACCTGGCCAAGCCTCCCTGGAGCCAGAACAGCACTGGCAGGACACAGGGGGTTGCACCACAGAGCTGGAAAGCCCTGTTAGGGCTTGGGGTGGGGAGAGCTGCTTCTGTACCCATGTGATCTCCTGAGGGTCCCAGAGGTCCCCCAGGGAGGGCCTCAGCCTTGTCCCCACTGTTGAGCTCCATCAGTCTTCCAGGGACAGGTACAACGAGGTCTGAAAATCAGAATTCCATCCCAGGTGCTGCCTCCAAGACCAGAGGGTCAGTGGCACAGGGATGGCCCTGTAAAACAGGGAGGAAAATGGTTCCCAGGGGTGCTCCAGTGCTGGTCTCTCCTCTCTGAAGGTTTCTCCTTCCAGTGCTGTTGAGTAACCCAGCTCCATCTTCCCTTTCCTTGCCTTCCCTCTGTCTGTGTGTGCTGGTGGGGAAACATCACCAGGAAAACGAAATGCTGCGAAACCAAGCCCTGAAAAAAGCCAGCAAAGACAGGGAGGAGAATATAAAAAAGGAGAATGAGCTCCTGAGAGCTAAGAGGGAACTGGAAGCCCTCAGAAAACAGCATCAGAAACTCTGCCAAAAACTGCCAAAATACTCCATGTTCAAGAGATACCTGGATGATGTGGTGGAGGTCTCACCACAGGTGAGGTTGGACCTGAGAGAAGCAGATCCTGGGCTTGGGGAGGGCTTCATGTGGGTGTTAAAACTAGAAGAGATAAGGCAAGTTCAGGGAAATTATAACATTTGGTCAAACCCAGAGACCTCAAGTGGGATAGGAAGGAGTTCCCTTCAACCAAGGTGAGCCACAGGGTGCAGAGTCGTGGGAGGAGAACCAGAACAGGAGGTGAAGGCTTGAGAAAACCAAAGATGAGCTTTCACCTCAGGGCTGAGGAAAGCTCAGGGCTGAGGAGACCGGGGCCCCTTTGGTGTCACCATTTCAGGTCATATTGGTGGTTTGGGAGAGGTAAAGAGCTGCCTGGGAATGAGGCCCAGGCAGCTGCAGTTGTGGTTGTGTTTATCAGAGCACTGCTCACCTGGGGAAGGGGTGTAATACCTCCCCTTGCCTGTGGCAGTGACAGCTCCAGGCCTGGCACAGTGGGATGTCACCACACAGGGAATGTGGTGGTGCTCAGGAGCCAACGGGGACAGTAGTCTTGTGGAGAGGGGAAGATCTCTCATCTGGAGGAGGTGTTGGCCCTGGCCAGGGCAGGGTGCCAAAGGACATGGGATCTGCAGGGGGTGAGGGAAGTTACTAACACCAGGACTCCTGTGCTGCAGTTTCGGGACGTCGAGGAAGTCGTTTCATTCTACAAGTCACTGATGAAGTCACGCAAGGAGCTGGTGCAGACACAGCAGCTGCACGAGGAAATGACTGAGCAAGCCAGGGTGCTCCTGGACCAGTACAGAGCAGAGAAAGGAGCTGAGATGCTTCAGTGCAAGAATGAACTGGTGCAGCTAAAACAATGTTTAGACCAGGCTCGAAGCGACATCGCTGTCTGGGTGAGGATGGGCAGGGGAAGATCTCCAAGGCCGGGCTGAGCTGAGACTGGCTGATGGCTTCTCCTTCAGCCATGGGCTCATGGCAAGGCCCAGTCCCAGCCTTTGGGTTTGGAGGAGATGTCTAATTTCTTCCTTCCATGGGGTTGCAGAAGGAAGAAGGAAAGCCCAGGTCTGGAGCAGGTTTGCCATGAGGCAAAGCTGGAAAGCACCTGGTCTGGGAGGGGGGTCAGGGACACGTGGTGCTGCAGGGGATCAGCTTCCCTGCTGTGGGGAGGGCAGATGGGGCTGTTCCTGCATCTCCTTCCAACACACTGAGCTGAACCAGTTCCAGCACAGCCCTGGGCAAGGCTTCCTAAAAGCTGGGGTCTCCAAGCCAGGGTCTCCTGTGCTGAAGCAGCACCTGCAGCTGGGACATGTCTCCCTGCTCCATGTCTCCTCTTCTGCCAGGAGGCTGAGTGGATTGACATCCAGAACAGGGCTGCCAGGAAGGGCACGAAGCTGAGGGCCATCAAGAGGGCCATCCACAGCCTCTTCCAGGCCGCCAGCACACGGCTGAATGCAAAGTGGAACGTGGCAGCACATGACAGCCACAGGCAGCTGGACATGGTAAAGCCAGGCCAGAGCCCTTCTCCCTGCCCAGAAAGAGGAGCAGGAATGACTCTCAGCTGCCCAAAGGGAGGGGAGAGCCCACAGGCCCAGTAGACACCTTCCTTTTCACCTCAGTGCTCTTGGGTACGGGGAGGGGGCTGGGGACTCCAGGCAAATGTGTCCTCTGAGGAGGGTCCTTGTGGGGCAGAAGTGTGAGCCAGGCAGGCTGGGACAGGGGATGCAGGTCAAGCCATGGCCAGGGTTTGGTTTCATTCACCCACTTGCCCACAAAAGCCCATTGTGGTGGTGCAGATCCAGCAAGGCCAATGCCTTGTCCTCCTGTTCAGTTTAGTTGGGGACATTTGCCTCCAAAAGGGACAACAAGCTCCTGTCTGGTCCCTGCTGACATCCCTGCACTGAGCTCTGCCTTCTCTCTTTGCCACTCCAGGTCCAGCAGTTTATTGAAGACCTCAGGGACATCTCTATGGAGGACATGGAGAAGTACAAGTGAGAACCTTTTCAGGGACCTGCCCTGCCAGCAGGGTGAAAAGGGAAAGGAGAGGAGAAGAGAACCCAAGACATACTGCACAATAAAAAACCCCAAAATGTTTAAGGTGTCTCTTCATTTCCTGGAAGGATTTGACACATCAGAGCTGCATCCCCCAGATGCCACAGGGATGTCTTCTGTGGCATATGGGATTCTGGGTGCAGGAGACAGTGTCCCAGCAAAGCATGAAGGGTGCTGAGAGCAGGCTGGGACAGCAGAGCCTCAAACAGGGATCACTGCTCACATTTGGACATCCCTCTCAGCCTAATCCCAGCTGCTTGAGAGGGATCTTACAACATGGTGGGGAGACTTGGGGAGAGCTTCAGAGAGTTTCCACCACCCCACCCAGCATGTCACTTCCTCCCAGACAGCAGCTCTGTGTGCCAGGGCTGGATCTGAGCCCCTTCATCCCACAGGCATCAGCATCCTGGGATGCTGCCCTTCCCTGCTCTTCTGGGAGACCAAGCACACAGCAGCAGGAGAGAGAAACAAAACCAAACAGGAGAGAATGAACTTTGCTGTGGCCCTCAGGGGTCCCAGAGATTGGTGAATGTCTTGCAGAGGCATTGGTGATGATACCAAGAGCAGCAGCTCTTGGAAAAGTCAACTTGTGACTCATCCAAGAGCAGGGAGGATGATGTGCATTTGTGCCCTTGCGTCTCGTCTCAGCAGTGACATATCCAGAGGCACCTGGATCATTTACACCCCTCCTGAGAGGTGACTCATCTGTCCCCTCTCCTTCCACCCACAGCCACCCCCTCACCCACTTTGTTGCCTCTCACTGGTGGCAGCTGATGGGAACTAAAGCAAAAGGAGCAGCTCTGGCCCCTGAGGAAGGTGGGGGCTGCAGTGCCTGCCACTCCTGAGTGATGGTCTGAGGGCACTGCTGTCTCCAGGGGCTTAAGGAGACACAGAGTGATGGACCAGGTTTCCTGAAGCCCTTTGGATGCTGAGTCCTGGCCAGTTTGGAGTTGTTGGGCTGAGCCTCGAGTGCTGTGTCCAGCTCTGTCCCCTCAGCTCAGGAAGGACTGGAGGGGCTGGAGCAGCTCCAGAGAAGGGACACGAGGCTGGGGAAGGGTCTGGAGCACAAGTGCTGTGAGGAGCAGCTGAGGGAGCTGGGGGGGCTCAGCCTGGAGAGGAGGAGGCTCAGGGGAGACCTTCTCCCTCTCTCCAACCCCCTGACAGGAGGGGGGAGCCGGGGGGGGTCGGGCTCTGCTCCCAGGAACCAGCAGTGGGACAAGAGGGCACAGCCTTGAGCTGCCCCAGGGCAGGTTTAGGTTGGACATTGGGAAGTTCTTCCCAGGGAGAGGGATCAGACCTTGGGATGGGCTGCCCAGGGAGGGGTGGAGTCCCCATCCCTGGAGGTGTTTAAGGACAGAATGGATGTGGCACCAGTGCCATGGGCTGGGTGACAAGATAGGGTTGGGTCAGGGTTGGACTGGATGATCTCAGAGGTCTTTTCCAACCTCCCTCATTCTGTGATTCTGTCTCTTATCCAGATGCCTGACTGAGCTCCTCTGATGAACCCTCAGCATGGGACAACAGAATCACAGAATCAATCAGGTTGAAAAAGACCTCCAAGGCTGTGTGAGTGATCACAGCTGGACAGCCTGAACAACCATAAAACCACTGAAAAACAAAGACTAAATTTATTTAATTCCCTTGCTAACTGGAGGATCCTGAAGCAGCCCCCGGGTAGAGAAACACAAGTGGGAATGCTGGCACCACTGAGCTCAGATGATGGGTGGCAGGGCTGCTGTTGGCACTACTTTGTCAAGGGCCCTTTCTCTGGGGAGCTGGACAGGAGGGAAACCCTCTCCTCTCAGCTAAGGAAAAGCAGCCAAGGCATCCCTAGACCTGCAGAAAGACAAGCTCTGCTCTCCTCACCTGTGAGATGCAGAAGATGCTGAGCTGGAGCTGTGCTGGTCCTGCTCCACAGAGGGGACTCTCAGGGTTGCCAGGCTTTCCTGGGCCACCTTGCATCCTTCTCCTGCCTGCTGGAGCCATCCTGCTGGCTCAGGGCCCTCAGCCCCAGCACAATGTGCTGGGCATCACTACAGTGCAGTTCCTTCCAGCTCTATTCCTGTCCTGGGCAGAGCCAAACCAGTGTGACTCATGGTGCCATGGGATATTGGGGCAAAGCCTAAAATTACCTGATCAGGCACCAGGGTTTCAGTTGTGAGGATGATAAATAAGCTGTTTGTGTTAACAGTCTGCCATCTGCTTGGGGAATTGCAGGGGTTGGATTTGTCTGAGTGGTGGTTTCGGGGTATGGGTGGGTTTTTTTTCTTTCTCTTGGCACAGAGAGGAGATGACTAAAGTATTGGCTAAATCTGCAGTGTTTTGCCTCTTTTTGATGGAAAATCCCCAACACACTGAGATGTTGTTATTGGTTTAGTCTGGACTCTGCCAACATTTCCTCTGGAGCAGCTGGCTATTCCAGTGGTGTGGGAATGGGTTAGGAGTGCCAGCACTCTGCTCTGCAGGGCAGCTCTGCCCTGGCACCAGTGGTGGCATCTCCCAGGGCCACCAGATGCAGAGAGGTTCCTGTGCAGCCTGAGTGACAGGGACAGAGCATGACTGCACAGAAAGGCCCTGTCAGCTGCAGATCCCATGGGATGCTCCCACCTGCCCTCCCAGGCACTGTGCCACAGGACAGCCCAGTGCCAGCACTGACCACTGGCTCCAGAGCTGACCTCAGGAGACACTGCTGGCTTGTTAACCCCAGGACTAGCACCTGGCAGGCCGAGCACCCCTGGGTGTCATTAAACCCAAATTAGAGCCCTGTTTGTGCACATCCAGTTTCCAGCCACCTGCTCCAAGAGGGGGTGCCAAGGAGCTGGTCCCCTTTCTCAGTTCCTGGCACAGAAGCAGGTCACATCCATGAGTGACTGGAAGCTTCTCTGGTTCTACACAACCCAGCACAGCCCAGACCCATCTCCCACCTCCTTGTGCTCTCCCACATGCCCACCACGAGGTGCTTCTCACATGTTCTTTAATCACCCCTCCCAAGGCCAGGAAACACCACAAACCACGAGACCCTACACCTTGCAGTCCCTGCCAGTCCAGCTCCTCCTCCTGGGAGACCTGAGGGGTGGGATACAGGAGGGGGAGAGCTGGTGTCCCAGGGAGGATATGGTGCACCCAGACCTCCTGCCAGGTGCCAAGTGCCACCCAGAGAAGACATTTGGTGTTCCACAAACCCCCTGTAAATGGTGCCATTGAGGCTTGGTGAGGACAGAAGGCTGTTACCACTGAACAAATGTATCTAAAGAGTTCAGGACCCTGAGCAGTAAAGATATTAACCCAGGGAGGCAGTTTCTTACCTTTCCAAAGGTTTTTTCAGCCTGGCCCAAAAATGAAACATTAAGAGCCAGAAATAGAAGTCCAGGAGCTGCTCTATTCTCCTGCAATGCCAGGGAAGGTCAAAGTCCAGCCTGGCTTTTTAGGATCTGGTTTCTGTTCCACCCTGCTGTGACACAACCCTGAGCCATCTCCCTAAAAAAGGTCCCAGGTGGGGAAATACCTACGAACCAAGCTTCCAACACACATTTATTGGTTTGGGTTGAAATCAATGCACATGAAACAGCGTCTCTCTTGTGCGCTGGGCACCTCTGCCATCACTGATAACACAGGCCAGCACACCCAGGCCAGCAGCCTGTTCCCTTCCCCACGAGCAGCCACTCAAACACAGCCCATAAACAAAGAGCAGGACAGGCCAGGACCTCTCCCACCTTCCTGCCTGCTCCAGGCTGGGGCTGGGGAATGCAGGTCAGCATTAAGCAGGGGAGCAAGTTCTGAGTCCAGGGCTCTTCCTTGCCTCTGGCTCCCTCTCAGCCCAACCACAAACTCTGGCTGAGTTACTCATCCAGCCCAGTAAGACCCTGGGAAGGCAAGGACAGTGAGAGGAACCTTCTGGGTCCTGAGCCTTTGGTCTGTGTGGGTCAAAGCAAACCCACATATCGTGACTGCAGAGTGACCAAGCAAAGCACCCACTGGACAGTTTCTGGAAGAGCAGAGAGTGAGTGGCCCAAGCTGTCCCATCAGCTCTGGATGCTACAGATGATGGACAGCTTGGACAAGAGCCCCAGCTGTGAACTGCACCTCACTCCACTGCACAGGGTGGGCAGAGTCTCTGTGACTTAATTTGCCCCTGTGATCTACAGGTGCTCCCACCAGTCCACACTGAAGCCTCCCCCGAGCAAGGGGAGCACCAGAAGGTGGCAGGTGATGGTTGTAGGGGGCTGTAGGGCATTAACAATAAGCAGCACAAAGTAGGCAGGTTCAAACAGAGAGTATTGAAGCAAACTCAGAGGTGACACGAGCCAAAGCAGGGTCAAGTTTGCAGGTGTCACGTTGGCCCATTTGGGCCTTGCACCCTGGTCTGGGAGTGAGCAAAGGGACTGGTTTAGTTTGTGGGCTTCTCTGGCTGCTGGTAGGATCAATGTCTTGGGATGGAGGAGGTTGCAGGAAGGACAAGGGAGTGGAAACCCCCTTGCAAAGGTTAGGGAACAGGTTTCATGCACTGGGTTCTCTGGCAGTGCTGATATATGAGGGAAGATTGAGAGAATTGGGTTTGTTCAGCCTGGAAAAGAGAAGGTTAGGAGTGACCTAATGGTGACCTTCCAGGACCTGAAGGGGCTAAAAGAAAGATGGAGTGACAGGACAAGGGGGAATGGGTTCAAACTGACAGACAATAGGGTTAGATAAGATATTAGGAAGAAATTCTTCCCTGTGAGGGGGGGGAGGCCCTGGCACAGGTTGCCAAGAGAAGCTGTGGCTGCCCCATCCCTGGAAGTGTCCAAGGCCAGGTTGGATGGAGCTTGGAGCCACCTGGGCTATGGAAGGTGTCCCTACCCATGACAGGGGTGGAACAAGATGATGTTTAAGGTCCCTTCCAACCCAAACCAGTCTGTGATTCAATGAGGAACTTGGACCTGCTTATGGCACTGCACCAGGGGGATCCCACCTGCATTGTGCTTTGTAAGGGTGAATGTGCTGTCACGTGCAATGGGAAAAGCCCCACGGGTTGTGACCAACTCCCTGGTGACCAGTGACCCAGGCAGGAACACCATCTCCTGACCCTGCAGCAAACTGCAGCAGGGCTGAGCTGGGGAATCAGCATTTTGGCTGGAGGACAAGGCAGCAAGAGCTCCTGGGCAGCCACCAAAGAGAAGACCACCCCAGGACACCCAGTGAAGCCACAGCAGCTACAGGGCAGAAGGGCAGGCAGGGGGAGAGGGGTGAGAGGCCTTCACACCCAGTGAGAAGGAAAGCTCCTGTCCTACTGCCACAGGCATCACCAGCAGTGTCCTGCTGGGTTTTCCTTTCCTTCTGCATGTTGCCCTGTTTTGAATTTTGCTCCTGTTGTTCTCACCTCCTCCTTTTTCTTGGAGCTGAGCACTGAATCCAGTCATGGTGAGGTGGGGAAAGCAACTCATCTGCCCGTAGTTCCACACGCCTGGTCTGTGCTCTGGTGGTAACTCCACAGGGAGCATCCTTCACTCAGCAGGCTCCAGGAACTGCCCTGCACCTTTGCTTGGCTCTACCCAGAGCCACAGAGCACCTTGCAACAAACCCAAGGCAAACACAACAAAACCCAAACCAGAGATTCCCCACCAAGAATCCTCAGGAATCGTCCCAGAGACACTCACAAGGTTGTACAAGGCTAAGGATGAGACAATCATCTGTGGGCACAGCACGTCTTGGATGGTGGAGCACAATGTTCTCCAAACATGTGCTTTTTTTAACCCTGTGTCCAGGTGAAGGACTGCACTGGTCCCTTGGTCGTGGACTCCGCTGCTGCTGCTGCACACACCTTCCAGGCTGAGCTCGGGTGGGATGTGGTGTTTGTTGATGCCATGGAGGACGTGGTACCACTGATGTGGTCACTCAAAGTTGCACCAGCCTGCTTGGGAAGCCCCTGTGGTGGTGGTGCTGCAGTGGGAAGCATGGACAATGACGGGAGGTTGAATCTCTCGCAGGAGAGCAGACTGTGGACTCTGGCTGGAGACCTGCAGAGGAGAGGCAAGAGATGGGAAACCATGAGTTGCAACCACGAGATTCCCTTGGTGCCTCCCTTCTGCAACGGCCAGAGAGACAACCCTGCCTTATAGAGCACCTAATGCCACTGAGAGAAGCTGCTGGCTCTCAGGCCACTGGCCACAATGGAACTTCCCAGTGATATTCAGGATGAGATGTGTCCTCCCACAGAGGCTACAACCCACTGGACCTCCATTACCATCATCTTCCTCTCACACTGTCCCACGTGGGGTCAGCCAGGTACCAGTGCTCAGCTCTGGCCCTGCTCACACCCTCTGGGGGCAGCCCAGGTGTGGAGGAAGGTGGGAGTTCAGTGGGTGGATGGTTTCAGCTCCTTGCCAGCTGCCCTGTGCTGAGCTGTAAGGTCTGCACTCGGATTTGTGGTGCTGGAGCACAGGACTTCACTTCAGCTGCAGTAAAACACATCCTTCCAGACATAACTTCATCTCAGCAGTGACTTGGTTGCCTGTGCCCTCAGCACACTCTGGCAGCAGCGGGCTCAGCTCACCAGGTCACCTTTGCTCCCCACCAAGCTGGTCAGGCCTTGCTTGACTCGTCTGCACCCACAAACACCAATTTTGGCAGCACATGCTGTGGAGCAGAGTCACACATGGTCAGCAGAGCAGGGAGGCAGCTTGAGTCAGGCAGAGCTGGAGCACTGGGGATCCAACCTGGCCACTTCAGCCCCCTCCTGGGATGAGCTGGGAAGTCTGTGCCAGGCTGCACTGGCAAGAAGCACCTTTCTATGGGTCTGACACCTCCTGAGACTTCTACAAAGTGACCACACTTAGGATGAATTATGTCCTGACCCTTCTGTCCTGAACAGGAGCTGCCTGGTTGCCCCTCACCAGCCAGAGGACAGTCCTGTGTCACAGACACGGCCTGGCCTTGGGTGGTCCCTGTTTCCAAAACACTGGCACATCACCACGCAGTCGAGGCAGGAAGGCCCAGTACAAGGAAGCCTCTCTTTCCTCCCAGCTTCCCAGGATGTTCACACTCACCATGGTCACGTCCTGTGCCCAGGGGCTGGGACTGGCTACATGATGGAGCAGGTGAAGCCGCAGCACTCCTTGAGCAAGGTGAGCCCGGTCTTGGTCATGTACGGTGCCGAGGTTTGCTGTCCCCTGGAAGTCATCTTCTTCTCTTTGACAGGAGCTGTGGAAAGAGGAATTGGGGCCTGCCTGGTGACCAGGGCACAGGCCCATGGCTGGTTCTTAGAGCTCCTCTCTTTGCTGACCCTCCTCAGACCCACAGCTGGGCACATTGCCATGTGTGCTCCCTGGGTGTCCACAGGGGTCCTGGGCTGGAAATGCCTCCCACTGCACTGGGAAGGTGCTGGAATCACAGGGAAGAGGCTGTGGTGTCCATCCAGGGTGTGACCTTAGGTAATGGGGTGATGGGATGTAAAGAGCTGCTTGGAAAGGGTCAGATGGAGCCCATCAGCTATGAGAGGACACCTACCCATCCCCCTTCTCACAGGACATGGTGGCTGGGAAAAGCCAGGAGGGAAATGGAGGCACAACATCTGTACCAAGCTGGGATGTTTCTACAATGTGATCTCAAGCACCAGCATCCCCCAGTTGCCATTTCCCCACACCCTCCTCCAGCTCAGATGGTCTCCAGGTAAGCCAGCACCAGGCAGAGCAATGGAATCTTGGAGACAGGGTGCTTAGGAAAGGGGAAAAACTGCCAGGGAGGTTCAATGCAAGGAATGAAACTCATCAACCACCTACTGGCTTTCTGGAGGTAGCTTTTGGAGAGCTTGCTTTGCAGGAACTCTGCCATTTCCTTGTCTTCTTCCCTTTCCCTGTGACAAAGAACGTGGTTACCAGTCAGGCAAAGAGCAGGAGCATTGGAAAGGCAGGATGTAGATCAGAGGACAGACTGCACTGTCCTCAGGGCAAGGAATAAGTGGCACTGAGCTACCTGAGCCTCTCAAATTCCACGTCATCCACCAGGAAATCCCGTGTTTCCACCAGCTTGTGTATCTGCTGGACCAACTCCTCTTCCCTCTGTTTCTCCTCGTTGGACTTCTCATTCTCTGCAGCACAGAGAACACATTTAACACACCAACAGGGCCCATCCCACCCCTGCCAACCCAGGAGAAGACATGAGAGAGGGGGGCAAAACCAAGCCAAAGGAAGCAGCTGGATCCAGGCACAGGCTGCTAAATAAACCTCATCCCAAACCACCCTGGCTGGGAGGGGACACGTCTGCTGTCATCACACTTTGAAGTTTTAGCTTCTCCCCAAAACTTTCATGGGGCTGAGCACTGCAAGATGCATCTGTGAGCTCTGCAGAGCAGAGAAAGGGCCCCTTGGGACGTGTTTAACCCTCATTTCCCAAACCAGCACATCCAACCACCCCCAGCTTGGCCATGAGCTGGGTACAGGTCCAGAGATCTCAGTCAGGTCCTCCACGTGGCTGAGAAACCAGCCAGGGATTCAGGTGTGCAGGGAATTACCAGCAATGGGTAGATTCCCTGGGAACACCTCACACCTCCATTTATGTCACACACAGAGATGTGAAAAACAATCCACTGGTTTTGTGGCCTTATTCCCTTGCTGAACATGCTCCTGGTGATCTCATCCTCTACATCTGGCCTTCCAAAACACTGTCAGTGCCATTCCCACCCCAGCAACAAGGCTGACCCCAAGTTTCTGCCAGGCTATTTTGAATCCATCAGCTTTGGCTGTCGCCTGAACCCCCCGAGATGGGACCAACTTGTGCCACAGATCTTTGGGCAGAGAGTTACTGAAGGCCTGGAAAACTCCCACATCACTGTGAAGTCCTGTCCTACATGAATTTACAGAACCATAAATAGTTAGGGTTGGAAGGGACCTCATTTAGCCCAACCCCTTATTTAGTTTATAGCTGCATTTTTAAAACCCAGCACGAGGTTTCTGCCTCATCAGAAACTGCAACTGCTGTGAGCATCCCCAGAATCACACCTGACATGGGCCTGGCCTTACTTTCTCACCTGCTGTAGGAGAGATGGATTGAATGAACAAGGTCAGCTCCCTTTTGGTACACAGGGGTCAGTGGGATATGTGAGGATGGGAGCTGTAGGGATAAGGAGTGGGAAATATCAGTGGAGAGACCCCCTAGCTGGGAACTCTGACTGTTTGTGCTGCAGCTATTTAATACCAAGTCTGAATTCAGCAGCCCAGCCCAGAATGGATCAATCTCCAGTCTTCCTTCAGCTAAATAAAAATACAGAGAAATTCACAGTATGGAGAGAGCCCTGTTGGTTGGGTCTCAGCAGTGACCTAAACTGAGTATTGATCAGTGGCTTGAAGTCTGCTGTAGATCAGAGGAGCTGCTGCTGCTGCAGGGCTCTGGGAAGGAGGCACCACTCAGAATCATCCCCAGCAGACAAAGGGTTTTCCTGCCACTGTGCTCCTGTGCAAGGAATGAGCTTCCAGGCAGAGAAAGCAGCTCTGGGCTGAGGGCTGAGCCACAACTGCTGCTCTCCCACCAGGAAGAGTTAACACACCTGGCCCTGGGCACTGTCTCTGTGCAGCTCCCACCTGCCTGGTGGGAGCAGTAACACTTCCAAGTGGATGCCACACAAATGGGAAACATCAGGCTGTGCACAGCATTTGGAGTTCATGAGCAATCTGCATTCCTGAGGTGGGGTACAGCAGAGTTAACCTCCCACTGCACAAACACTGCACCTTTTCTCCAGACTTGCTGATGTCAGAGCCCACCATGACTGTGACACTCTGAATTATTGCAGCCACCTTGGCCTGGTGAGATTTGAAGCCCCAGGTCTGGCTGAGCTCTGAGTAAGCACTGACGTGTTCAAATCTTTATCCGAACCAAGGACTGCTGTGACACTCTCTCCACAACAGTGATGTGCAGGATTTTTCCAGCACAGTCTGATCTGAGTCAAGTCAGAAACAAGACAAAAAGAGTGTCCCTGATGTGAGCAGAATTTCTGCTTTCAGCTGAACCTGGGAGTGCTGAAAAGACAAGGAATGAAAGACCAAAGCTGATGAAGGAAAGCCAGACACGTTTCTCCAGCATCAGAGAAGGCCAATTTATCTCTGATCCAGAGCCATGGTTTAGGTAAAGTCTTGGTTTAGGTAAAGTCTTAATTTACCAGGGATGGACACAAGCCCACATGAGATGTGGGTCTGTTTTGCAAGCAGCTCCCATTTTTATGGCAAGATGCTCCCCTTCCTGTCAGAACCTGTTGTATCAAACTAATCAGGACCTGCATATTAAGCAGCATTTGGGCTCTAACTACGTGCTGAAGGTTCACAAGCACACACAGCACAGTCCCATTGTGGCTTCAGACAGGGTCAGTATCTGCTGCCACTCCTGGCTTTGAGGTGACCTCGGGTGCTGATGAGCTGAGGTGGTGCTTGGGGAAGCAGCATCTGGAAGCAATCCTTGCTGAGGGCTGAGTCAGGGTGTCCCAGGAGGAGGCAGAGAGACCAGGGATGGACACAGCCTGTGGGGAAGCCTTTCCTGCTTGGCCTCATTCCAGCCTGGAGCTGTTTGGTGGGTGCTTTGCTTTGAATACCAAGAGAGATCCTTTAGAGGTTTGGCCTCTCCTGGGCTGTGAAGGGACAAGGGTGGCTGTAGCTGTGACAGGACAGGTAAGGGAGGTGACAAAGCAGCACTTCCTCCCAGCTGAAGTTGCCCTGGCCTGTTTGCCTCTTTTCAACATCCTGAATGGTGAATCCACTTAAATCCAGGACATCATCCAGTCCCTTTGGCATGGCACCCACTCCACCCTGGCTGCAAGCAGGAGCCCTTCCCTGGCAGCTGCTGCCCTCTGCCCCACCACTGACACCAGTTCTGACATGGCCACAGCAAGAATTCATTCCTTTTCACATACTTAAGGCCTTTGAAGGCATCTCCCCTCCTTTATCCTCCAGAGGGGCCCCTCCATGGTGTGGTCAGACAACGTCCCCTGCTTGTCCTCTTGACTCATTTCAGATCCTCCCTGGTGGATTCACTGTGTTGGGATTCACTGCCACTCCCTCAGCTCCCCTTCTCCTGTACCAGACCTCAAGGCACTTATTATTTCTCTCCTTTTCAGTTTTCCCTGCCCTTTATCCCAAGCCTGGACAAGGACTCCCTGGAACTACTCCCAAGGAGAATCTCAGGAGACACTCAGGGAGCCCCATTTGTGGATGCAGCAGTGTCTCTGGGAGCATCCTGGGGTGGGAGCTCCCAAAGAGCTTCTTGTATTTCCTGTGAACCTTTCTGCTGGCTGCACCAGGGTGCAGAAGCTCCACAAAGCCTTACCTGGCAGGGCTATGAGTTTTTGAAGCTCCTTTTTCAGCCTGCTGATTTCTTTACAAAGCTGAATGTCATCCATCCTGCAGGGACACAAGTGAAACCACTCAGGGGAGAAAACTGGGAGAGGAATGTTCCAAACCCCCAGAGCAACACCCAACCAGTGCTGGAAGGGAATGCACTCAGTGCCTGTGGTGGGGAGCATGGATTTACCTGCCTTCCCATGGGAAATGGGAGCCCACTTCATCCCAGAGCTTTTGTTGGAGCCACGTGGGTTGGGTTGCTGGTTGTGGGCAAAGCAAAAGTATCACTGCCCTAATGACAATGAAGCCTTTTTAAAACCTGGCACACCCACCAGGCAATGTGAGAGCTGTGTCTCTGCTTCTTCCAAAAAAATAATCCCCAAAAGGCAAAATCCAAAAAAGAAAGGGATACCATATAAGAGGATCTGACCTTTTTATCCTGCCTTCCTGCACAATTAAAAGAAGTTAGAAATATAACAGAGGGGGGAAATGTGCAAACTTTGCAGCTGTCTGCTGAGAAACAAGGTCATTTCACCAAGTGAAAAGGGGCTGCTGAAGCCAAAGGCAATGGAAACATCTCTGCCTCAAACCCCATGAGGGTGTTGATCAGGGTGGGCCCAACTCAGACATTAACTGCTGGAGCCAACCAGGGACATGTGTCCCTGTCTGAGCTGAGGCAGTTTGGGTGTCTCAGGAGCACCACAGACACTCAGCCCCTTCCATGGGGACCAGCTCAAGTGCTGCTCGTGGCTTACTGGGGCTGGCAGAGGAACAAACTGATTTATTTTTACAACTCTCATGCTTGTGCCCTGAGTAAAGCCAAACTTCTCTGGGCAACCTGTGCCAGGGCCTCCCCACCCTCACAGGGAGGAATTCCTTCCTAACATCCCATCTAACCCTGCCCTGTGACAGTGTGAAGCCATTCCCCCTTGTCCTGTCACTCCAGGCCCTTGGAAATAGTCTCTCTCCATCTTTCCTGTCACTCCCTCAGGTCCTGGAAGGCCACAATTAGGTCACCTCAGAGCCTTCTCCAGGCTGAACAATCCCAACTCTCTCCCCTTTCCTCCCAGCAGAGCTGCTCCATCCTCTGCTCATCCTGGTGCCTCCTCTGGACTCTCTCCAGCAGCTCCATGTGCTCCCTGTGCTGTTCCCAGAGCATGATCTGTGTCTGCAGATAATCCACGACTGACTTGTGAGCTGGGGCCACCCTGCACAGCTGGTTCCTCTGGAAGTTGGAGCTCCTAAAAGCCTTGTCTGCACCTCCAACAATCCTGGTCCTTCCACTGAGTCACACTGTCCACCCCTCTGGGATGAGTCATATTTACTGCAGCTGCCTGAAGATGCAGCTTTGTCAGCTGAGCTGAGGACACCAGGACTGTTAATAACAGAAGGGAAAATAAACAATCTCCCAAAGAGGAACCCTGTGAGATGTTGCTCTGGGAGGGGATCAGCTCAGGTGGAGGAGAAGGCTCCCTCTTGGCTCTGTCAGACTTTTGCTCCAGCTGACAGAGTTTTCCACACTGAACAGGTCCAGCAATGCCAGTGCTCAGGAGCTGCACAGGGAGAGCAGGGAGTGCTGTCTGTCTGTCTGTCTGTCTGCCAGGACCTCTTCTTGGGGCCTGTGGTGGCTGAGCCCTGAACCTGTACAAAGAGCACCAGCTCTGCACAGGACATAGGGACAACAGGCTGGTTGTGGGTGATATGCTTGTTGAAATGAAAAATTAAAATGAAAATACCCAGTGAAATGAGAGCTGAGTTATAGTCAAATTTGAATGGGAAATTAATTCTGGGAAAACTGATAGTGAGAATAATAAATGGGTGATAATAAAACTTCTCATTTCAGTACAACTTGGGAGGGATTGCAGGGAGAAGCACCCAGAAAGCTGCTGCTGGAGCTGGGATTTGAGATTCGAGCACCAGCCAGAGCCAGGATGCCCCTGCCTGACCCCAGGGAGCAGGTCAGGGCACTGAGGAGGGTGGGTGCAGAGCTGAATCCCCCACAGGCATTTCAGACCTTTCCTTTTGCCCTATAAAAGGAGAGATATTGGGAGCTTCCTTGTTTTCTGGAGCACAGACACCTCAGAAATGTTGGAACATTTTAGTTTGACATTTCCAACAAGGAGAAAACACTGATTGCTATTGACTGACCTGTTTGGCAGCACACCCTGGGAATTGTCCACCTCCCCTACAGTCCAAGCACCCTGAACATCACACCTTTTCCCCAAGGAGGAAGAAAAAAAGCCCTTGCAGCCCCAGTTCCTCACCCTTTTAAACCCTGTCCTGCAGAACCCAGAGGTCTGGGATGTCTCTTCTGCAGCCCTCAGCCTTCCCTGCCCCACAGATCCACACTCCTCCTCACCCCTGCACCTCACAGAGCTGATGAGTTCCCACAGCACCCCCAAAACACCCAGACAGGCAATCCTGGCACTTCCAAACTCCTGAGGGATCACTTTTGCAGCCATGCCCACCCCAGCATGTGGTTTCTGTGGGTGATCTCCCTTTGTTTTCCAAGGGCAAGGCAAAGAACAAAACAAACAAAGGGATAGGAAAGAACAAGAGCTTTGACAGCACCTGAGAGAATCAGGTACTGGTTGCCATGGAAAGCATTGAAGAACTACAGTTTTTATGAATCCCAAAAATCCTTCTCAACAATGTGCTCAGGGGGAACTGTGCCTCAAAGAGGCCACTGTTCCAAATCAGCCACAGTGCAGCTCACAGCTTCCCCACACACTGGATTTACACTGGGATTTCCAGGCTTTGGGGATCCCTGCAGTGCAGGTACCACTGAGGAACCAGACACATCAAAAAACTCCAGCATATCAAGTGCTATAGTTCATGAAATATGATCTTTGCCATTACCATTAGAAAAATTCCAGGTTTCTATTGGCCTGGCAGCAGGGGATCTGAGGACTGGGCTGACTACAGCAATTCAGTGGTATTAAAAAGCTTAATCAACCCAAGCTTGATGGTTTTGATCAGTCCTTTTCCTCCCAAACCATAAAATCCCCTGGTATGCCCAGGAAAAATATTCTTTATTCTTCCTGTATCTTTATGTCGCAGCTGGTTTAGTGCTACTGCAACATATTTGACCTTAAATCTGAAAGGCCTAGAGATTTTTACCCCAAAACTGCTTTGATTATTGAAGTGAACCATGGAGAAAATCCTTTCTTCCTCACTGGGCTGCAAAGGCTGTGCTGGGAGTGGAGATGCAGGATGCAGGGTGGCACCAGGAACTGATGCTGGTCCAATCCTGGGGTGTCCTGGTGACTCCAGGGGGTGGAGGAGGAAAGGGGAGGTTGGGAGGATGTGCAACAGTTCAGTCTGGGAGAATGAACTGTGTTCATGTAGCTGTTCAGCAGCTGCACATGTTCATGCTGGGGCAAAGCCACATCTCCAGAGAGCAGCAACAAACCCCCAAACCTCAGGTCCCTTCCCAATCCCAGCTAAGAGCCTCACACTGAGGAAGAGGATGGACCCACTGGGAACAGAGGTGCTGGTGGTTGAGCATGGAAACATTTGTGTGGTTAAATCCATGTGATGAACTCTGTTTGCACAGAATTAGGCTGGCTCAGACCTTCACAGCATCAGTGGCAGCTTGATAAGCCCCTACTGAGGGCAAGGGCAGGGCCAGAGCAGCGGGAGAGGCTGCACTTCCCGATGGAAAACAAGGTGGAAAGCAGCCTCAGCTGTGCCCACCCCTGGGGATGATCTGAGGGCAGGAGAAGATGCTGGGATGGCCCTGGGAACGGGCACAGTGCAGGGAAGGACAGGGACTCACATGTAGCGCAGCTCTGACTCCCTCCTCACCAGGATCTCCCTGATCCGCTCGATTTTGAAGAGCTCTCCTTCAATGTCATCGATGGTGGTGGTGGAGTCAGCCATGGAAATGATCTCATCCTCTGCCAATGAAACAGGAGCCGTGTCAGTCAGCAGAAGGTGTCAGGTGGGTGCTGAGGCCAACAGGGACCACGGGCTCTTGGAGCCTCAGAAAGCAGCATCACCTCCCCTGCCTGTGCTGGCCTTGCACACCCTGCTCACACCAGTGCTGTGCCGGCTCTGTGCTGCTCAGAAAGCCCCAGATTTCCAGTCTCCCCCTCTCTGGACAGCAGGAGGCCAAGAGAGCTAAAAACTGCTGGAGGGAAGGACAGGAATGCCTCTTTTTCCAGAACCATCAGCCACCTCAGCACAGAGACATGAGCTGGTGTGTGCACCCTTCTCCAGCACATGCCAGGAACAAAGTCTGGACTCACATAGCACAGAGCTAAGGAATCATGGACATGAAAGTCCTTCCATCACAGGCTGGTTGAAGTCCCCCCATCCTTCCCAGTTCACCACGGGAAGAGCCCTCGTGGTACCCAGCAGGCCAGTTCAGCTTCCTGGACCTCTGGAGTGCTGAGCCATCACCTCTGTAACCCACCTGGGGAAACTGAGGCAGGGAAAGGGGATGTCCCTTGCTGAGGGCAAGAGGCAAGAATTCACAGCAAAACGCAGAAAAGAAGGGGCTGTAACTTGTATTTTAGAAGGATGGACAGGACAAAGCCCAGCAACCCCAACCCATGGCTCTGAGCACCAGCTCTGCCTCTCCCTCCCAGTGACTTACACCCAGAGGTTCCACTGTTTGCACAAGGCTGTCCCTTGTGCACACATGGATTCACACAGTGCCTGTGCATCCCACAGACCATTTTATGGGAATATCTCCCAGGCCAGCTGCCACCTCCCAGCCTGGTGTGGCTCTCAGAGATGTGACATTGAGTTTGTTATCAGGGACAGGCAGCAGCACATTCCTGACACGCAGGTTAATCCGGCTCTCCTGGGGTGTGCTACAGCCAAGCCAGGCTGTGAGAAAACATCCAAAATAACACATGACTCTTTCTTTGAATCTTCACAGGGCACATTTTGCCTTCCTGCAGCCCTGGGACTTTCCCCGTGCAGGGAAGGGGGAAAGCACAGCCATGAAGCACCAGCTCTGGGAACAGGATTTTCCAGGCAAGTGATGTTTGGGAACTGGAGTTGTCACAGTGTGTGGCCTGGGTGTTCCAAACAGGGTTTTAGGATAGCAAGAGACCAGCATTAAGGCACAAGACCAAACACTCTTCAATCACTGGTCCTCTACTCATCATATAAAACTACTTGGGAAATCACTCCCAAAGCCAGGCATAATTCCAAGGCTGCCAGCAGGGAAGGTTTATTGGGGAAATATGACTGATTTGGGTAAGTGTGACTGGTTTGGAGAATAATTTTCTCCTGTTTCAAGCTTAGAAACTCATGAAGATTTCTTGGAGATTATGTCCCTCTTCCCTGAGACACGAAGGTCGTGTTTAGCTTATGCCAGTGGGGGAATCCTCCATCACTCCCTGTTCTAAACCATCAGGATGCTCTCAGGAGCCAGCACTTGCTCAGGACAGCAGGATGAATCCCTGGGCTGGACAGTGTGGGGTTGGATGCTCTCCACCAGCTGTTTCTCAAAGGCTCTGCTACAAATGAGCACAAACCCCTCCCTTTGCCTTGTTTCCATGGGCCTGATGTGGGTTGCTAAGGGACCGGCCTGTGGTTGCTACAGGATCAGGATGTGGTTGCTAGGGGACCAGAGTGCAGTTGCTAAGGGACCAGGATGCTGAGGTCCCTCATCCCAAGCATCCTGATGCTCTGCCACCCCAGAGCTCCTCTCTCCTGGGATATTTGGCTGCACCTGCCCCCAGTGCTGCTGAGCACGGGCACCAGGCACAGGTGAGAGATGCTGGCAGGTAACACACCTGAAGGTGCAGATGGCACAGCTGCCACTCCCTGGGCTTGGACTTCAGCCCAGCTCTAGACCTGTCAAGGAAAAGCTGCATCTCTCTGTGTCACTCCAGTGAGCAGGCTGAGATGACAAGGCTGCTGGTTGTACAGATGTGCCAGCAAACACAGCTATGAGCTCACTGCAGCCTCCATCAGCCAAGGACAAAGCCAGCCAGCCCCAGGAGCACGGGGGTGGCTCTGGAAGAGGGGGGGCTGTCACTTCTGGTCTGCCTGGGTGGGTGAATAACCCAGAACATCTTAGATCACTGCTGGAAGAATCACTGGGCTGAGATTATCAGCCAGCTGCTCCCCAGGGGATGAGTGAGGGTTTGAAACAGCTGTCAGCATCTCTTCCTCTCCCTTCTCATCCCAGAATCTCATTAGCACAACTATCCCAGCCCTGGAGAGGTGAATCCTCGCCTGTGTGTGTGAAGGGGGGAGGTGGCAGTGCTGGGGTGGCAGGAGGTGGCAGGGCTGGGATGGCAGGAGGGGACAGTGCTGGGGTGGCAGGAGGTGGCAGGGCTGGGTTAG
>VYXB01004896.1:26405-143253 GCA_013397135.1 Pachyramphus minor
GCCCCAGCGCCCCCTCCTGCCCCAGCCGCTCCTGCTGCTCCCACCGCTCCGCCGGGGCGGGGGCTGCCCCCGATCCCACCGCTCCGCTCTCTGCCTGCAGCCCCCGCCCGCTCCCCGCAGCCTCACCCGGGAGATCCGTCCCCACCCCGAGCCCAGACCCACCCAAAAACCGCAGCAGGAGCAGCTCGGGCAGAACCAGCGGCCCCGCGGGTGGGGATCCGGGGGGCGGCCAGGGGCACCCCCCTCGCCCCGGGCACTGAAGGGGATCGGGCTCTGCAGAGCCGGGTGGGACTCGGGGGTGCTGAGGGTGAGGCACGGCACGGAACAGCCCCCCCAAAGCTATTGAGAGGCACTGGAGTAATTTTCCCTATGGAAAAGCCCAACAGCAAATGTTTGAGGAACGTTCCAAGGCACATGTTGGTCTGGAATCCAAAGGCTGGCTGGGAGCACGCTGAGAACACCCACCTCAGCAAAGGTGTTGGTGATCTTCTCTCTCCAGCCAGGGTCTCCTGTGGGACACAGCAATGCCCAGTCCTGCTGTCCTGAAGGCTTGTCCCTGTAAACTGGTGCAGAGAAGGTGGGGATGGGGAGTGGATTGTAAACCCTCCTGCTCGCAGGGTTTTATATCAGCAAGAAGCACTTGCTGTGCTGAGGATTCACACCCAACCATACAAACCTCACCACCACCTTCCCCAGAACACACAGCCCTCTGCTAGGACACGTTTCTCTGCCAGGATGGCTGTAGGTGGCACTGATGTCCCCATGGTGCAGGAGCAGAGGTCTTACATGGCATGGTCAAGAGCATAGGTCCAAGGCAAGGGGCAGGCTGGGCTCAGGGACACCCCACCCTGGGGTGGGGGCTCAGGGTCAGTTTGGGAAGTGCCAAACAAAGTCACGGGGCTGGAGGGCAGCAGTGGCAGCAGCAGTGGAGAGGTGAGGACCAGCAGAGCAGCTGTGGGGTTCTGTCCTCTCACTCTGTCCCCTGCTCAGTTGGCAGCCAAACTGCTGCAAGTCCATAGTTAATGCAATAAAATAAGCCATGGGTGAGCAAAACAGGCACAGCAACACAAGGGAAGGGTCTGAGGGAGCAGCCCCTGCACAGAACACCAGCAGCATCCTCACCTCCAGCTGCTCCCTACCCGCTGAAACACGCTGCTGAGCTCACCTGTATGAAATGTCCCTATGGAATGGGCATAAATCCAAGCAAAATCTTGGAATTCCCATATCCAAAAACCAGACTGGAGCTCCTGACTTTTCATCCAGTTCAGTGATTTAAACCAGAGCATGTGCAAGAGAGATGGTGCCTCATTCTTTGAGGATAACTGTGGCATACAAACAGAACAAGAATTAAGTCTGTGTGTAAAAACAGGGGAAAATACCCAGGATATGGTAGATGCTGCTCTGAGTTACAAATGCAGCAGCAGCCAGTGAAATGTGGGCAGCCACAGGAGCACCTTGCTCCAGAAATCCTCTGAAAACAAAGGATCACCTCTTGGACAGGAACAGCACAAAGCCACGAGGCCACCAAGGTGGGCTGTGACAGATCCCAGAGCTGAAATGGTGATCCTTGAAAAACAGAGTTTTGGTATTCCAATGAATTGTTCTGGAATGCCCTGAGTCCGAAGGCAGCTGCACTGGGATTTCAACCCCCAGGCTCCCAGCTGGACAGGAAAGGCCAGCTGAGGGACACAGCCACTCTGGCATTGATTGGTTTGGTTGTTTTAATGTGAAGTGTAAGGATAGTCATGAAGTGGCTGTTCCTCAGCTCATTAAGTGATGAACATCCACCATCACTACAACTACAATCTCGGGTCTGAAGTGACTCACCTTGTTTTGGTTGCTCCCCAGAGCACAGAAAATGAACCTGTAAATATTTTAATCAGTTCTTCAGTTGAATATTCTGCAGGATGACTTTCACCATGAGCAGCCAGATCTGCCGTGGGCTGCGAATTGAACACATTCGATACGCTCACTGATATTCTTAATAAAAGCATGGGAGTAAATCAAACACAGTCACACACACATATTATGATCCAATTAGCACATGCCATTTGTTCTGCTGCATGGAATGGAACCATGATGTGCAAATCCATTTTGCAGAGGTAAGTGCAAATCAGCTGCAACCACACAGTCCAGGAACCGTGTGCTGCTCACCAGCTGGGGTTCCTCCTTCATCCAGGTGTGTCCTTGAATTCTGAGGCTCAGGAGTTTCAATGGGCCTTGAGGTGACTCACAGTGGTGCAAATATTCCCTGTGTACAGTCCCTTCTGCAGAAATGAAGCACCCACATGACAGAAAGCACACATATGTTAGAGGGTTACAAACAGAGCACCAGCCAGTACCAAGCAACAGCAACACCGGGCACTTGAGAGGGGTTGGCAAACACACAGAGAATTAAAATGGAGAGCATTAGGATGGACACAGGCATTTGAAGTTCTCGACAGCAAATACCAGATACCACTCAGAACAAATTCTGAGCCTTCAAAAACACTTCCAAGGTGACACTCAGGGGCCCTTCGCTGCCAACTCAGGTGCCTCTTGGTGACAGATTCTCTCAGAAAGCACTGTGGTCCCAAGGACCTGAATGTCTGTTCTTATGGAGGGGTGTACAAGTCAAAATAACTAGTTCAGAATATTTACTGAGTTCATTTTCCTGAGCATTTGGCAAAAAATCGGATTTGTGTTTCTTAGTTCACGCTTTGAATTAAAGTTATTTCAGCATATGATTGTGTTTGCTGGCTAAAAGTCCCTTTTACTAACAACAAACCCCTGTGTTGACACAAGCCTTCTGCTTTCAGTGCTGTAAATACTCCCATAGATCTGACCTCCCAACCTGATTGGAGGTAGAAGTGTTGGTAACAAGACTTGGGTTTTGAAAATTTGAGAACAACTTCCCTGTCTGCTGCACTGGGGGTGTCATGATAAGATAATTAAATTCTCTGTTCCTTGATTTCTTCAGGCAAGACGTCTCAATGTACCAAAGGTGAAGCAAAGGTTAATTATAAAGGTGCCTCATACTCACCTCTACATTTGGGGTCACAGTTTTATGGTTTCAGCTGAAAGTAAAAAATGCCCTTGGCCAGAAAAGTCATTTATATGGCAGTGAAACCAGGGAGAAACCACACAGAGCAAAATTTACCTGTTCCCTGAGAAATGTACAGTATAAATTAGCAGAGACTCCCTTACATTGGCTCCCTGCTGATAAATAGAATCACAGAATCAAGAATGGTTTGGGTGGGAAGGGACCTTAAACATCATCTCATCCCACCCCCTGCCATGGGCAGGGACACCTTCCACCAGCCCAGGTTGCTCCAAGCCCCATCCAACCTGGCCTTGGACACTTCCAGGGATGGGGCAGCCACAGCTTCTCTGGGCAACCTGTGCCAGGGCCTCCCCACCCTCACAGCCAAAAATTTCTTCCTCATATCTCATTTAACCCTATTCTCTGTCAGTTTGAAGCCGTTCCCCCTTGTCCTGTCACTCCAAGCCCTTGGAAATAGTCTCTCTCCATCTTTCTTGTCACTCCTTCAGGTCCTGGAGGGCCACAATGAGTTCACCCCAAAGCTTCTCTTCTCCAGGCTGAACAATCCCAATTCTCTCCCCTTTCCTCCCAGCAGAGCTGCTCCATCCTCTGCTCATCCTGGTGCCTCCTCTGGACTCTCTCCAGCAGCTCCATGTGCTCCCTGTGCTGGGCCCCAGCTCTCAAAACCATCACCCTCCTCTTGTTTTGAAACTACAGCTAAATAGATTTACCTTACATGGACCATATCTACACTTTTGAGAAACAATTCCTTACAAAGACACAAAAACCTCTCTGTGAACACATTTGGGCAGGTTTCTCTACAGATCACAAAGAACCACGCTGTTTACTGGCTGAATCACAGACAGCTTTGGAGAGCCCTGGAAAGGATCTTACCATGCTGATCAGATCCACGAGAAAAATGAACATTTATAGAGTTTTCCCTAATTTCCTATTCTGGGAGCACCACACTATTTCAGTCAATCATGGATGTGAGGTGCACACAGAGGAGCTGAAGGAAACATTTGTAATATTCCATCATAAAATAAAGACAGAATCTGCCATTTTAGTTCCCTTATAACTTGGGAACAAGTTGTTACAAAGCAGGATAAAGATGTAAGGAGTTACTCAGTTCCTGGGTCTGTTGTGTCCTGAAACCAACTGCAGAGTACCTAAGTTGTTTCAGGAAGTCTTTGTTATTTTTTGGGAGGTGGTGTCTCATCTAATAAAACTGATTTACTCAGCTCCTCTGAAACCTCTTAAAAAGTACAAATACACTCTGTCAAATTTAAAATCTAAACCTACAAAGACCATCATTGTGTGGAACTTGTTCCTCAACACTAACTCCTCTTTGCTTCCTGAGCTCAGTTACATCTAATTGTGTTGAGGGAAGGACACAGCTCCACTTAGACCCTGGACAGCAAGGGGGGGAAATCAGTATTTCTACATATAAGCCTTTAAAATTTGCTCAAAGTAGGCAGAGTAAAATCTTCCATGATCCTATAATCACTTTTATCTTTACAACTGCTGCTTAAGAATAAAAACTTAAAGAAGCAAAAGTTTTTACATCATCTTTTTTGCAAATAGTTGCAGAGTAATGCAAAAATAATCTCAGATGTGGTTGGAAACATATCAAGAGAACCTGTTTTCCCTAAAGGCTGTTTGGTTCTTCTCCATTAAAATTTTACTCCCAACAGCATTTAATGCCTTGGCACATTTTACTTCTGCAAGAACAATAAAGCCACGCTCAGTTTCTTCCTCTCTGATGGTCACAGACCCTCCAAGCCAGAAGGGTAAGGAAGGAGGTGGACTTAAATTAATTCTGTGTGAGTTCTGAGTCCCCAGTATTGCAGAGCTCACACACAGAAATGGTATAAACCTCAGTGGAAAATTATTTAAGCAAACTGGTGGTTAAAGCAATTTCTTCAGTGAATGAGCCTCTGCCACATTCATTCCACGGTGGTTTGTAATTCAGAATGCATTTCAAACTGCATCAAAATGATTCTTCCCTGAATCAGCACCAAATGTGTTTACTGGATTGATAATTTAAAAAAATAATAATCTTATTATCCAGTGTCATTACACTGAAGTTCAGCTTTGGGCCATGCCTTAAATCCTGCCTGTTCACAGCAGCAGTGGTTGAGCACACCTACCCAAAAATGAGGTAAAATCCCAGGGAAGCCACCCCAGGCTCTGCCAGGCAGCCACCACCCCTCTGCACAGGTGGACTGCAGCAGCACCTGTAATTCCAAGGCTTCTCTTTGCAAAGCTGGAATTACAGCAGCTGCTGTTGTGCCGAAGCTGAGAAAAAGAGCACATATCACCCAGGTAATTGGCTTCAAACGAGGGCAGGCACTTCCCGTTAAAGAAGCAACTGCATTTTAAACCATTCCAGCTATTTCTGTTCCTCTCACAAAAGCACTGGTGGCTCTGGGGTGTGCTGTTCGCAGGGATGTATCTGACTGCAGTCAGGTGCTCTGTTAACAACTTTTGTTCCTGAGGTATTATATGATAATAAGGCCGGGATAAATTCTTGACGCTAAAATTGCTCTCAACTTGTGTTTGAATTCCTGGGAGAAGATAACATCTTAATAAAAAGTTCCAGCTATTCTTGGCACGAGGACAATTCTATCTATAGAGCTATTTCAGCAGAGTATTCTGCATGGCACTGAGGATTTGTGCCAGGAAAACAGAGAGCTAATTGCCCTGAAAGCATCTGATGTACAGATAATGTGCAACCGATGCATACAGAGAAAGAGATTATCTCCAAGGCGTGTCTTTTCCTTGCCTCCAACCCCTTCCTGCCGAGCCCAGAACGCAGCAGGGTGACAGATTGCAAGGCCATTTGCATATGACATATTAAATATGCATTTAAATAAATATTCTGCCTTTTGCAGCTGCCTTGTCTCAGGGCTTGTAAACCACTTAGGCAGATGTTATTAAAATCTATCCCTCTGCAAAGGAATGATGCAGCTCCTCGTCCAAGGAAGTACTTCATAAACTGACAGCAGCTTTTGATGGTGGCTGAAGGGACTCTAAGGCTCATTTGAAGTCTGACACAGATCTTTTAATGAGATCAGACCACTGATTTTTCATTTGTAAGCAAGCCTTGCCTCCTGAAGAGGTGCTGCAATGTGTGTGCCTTTGAGGGAAAGGCAAGGCAGGTAGGGCAGAGTTGGGAAGAATGTGTTAAAAGAGGAACACTGGGGAGGAGGGGTGTAAACAAGTGACTTTGCAGCTGGGAATAACCCTTGACAAGCCTGTGGTCCTCTGGCAAGGACTGAGTGCCTGCTCTCTGCCCTGTACCTGTGCCCAGGTGTTGCTTCAGGGATCCCCGCTTAGCGAGGGAACAGCAATAAATTCACCTCTGTGTTTCTCCCTTGGGTTTGTGGTTGTCCAAACTGCCTCCCAACCACTGACCCACACAGGCAGCTTGAGGATCCCTCTGGACTTGGCAGGGACGAGTTCAGGATACAGGTGCTGCTCCCAGGAAGGATCACCAGTTTACACCAGTGCCTGAATGGATATTGCCTTCAGTTTATTCCCAGCCCACAGAAGTGACACAAGTCACAAGGGTTGGCTGCTTCCTGCTCACCTGGAATGCTGGGTGCCACATCTTCCAGAAATCCACACAAGGAACCTCCACACATGGAGGTTTTTTTCCAACAGATTCCAAGCAGAAGCACACTTAACCACATACTTAAACCACAAACCAGGAGAAGGCAAAGAGTCCGCAGCAAAACCTTATTTTACAAATTAGAGCAGATGAATCATTTTTTATTCGCATCCCTTATAAAGTACAAAGAGTTCACAGACAGAGAACCTTGAGAGAGTTTCATGTGCTGTCAGCATGACAATAGTTTCCATTTGACTGTGTCACAGAACAGGCCACAGCTTTCACTCACAGCTCTGGGAGCAAAAATTCAATTTAGGTTTGCTTTTTGACTAGAAACTTAGCTACCTTCATTCCAGTAAATGTATATCTGAAATACCTTATTAGGGCTTTGGAAGCAAAATCATTATGTTAAAAAGGAAAAATTACAACAAAACACTATATATTAAGAAAATAGGATTGATTAATTTTTTTTCTAAATAAAAATCTCTCCTGTCAGATATAGACTGTAGATACTCAGCACTTTAGAATTAACAGTAATTTCTGGGCATCACCATCATACCATGTTACAACCCCACAGATCCAAGTACAACTTAGTTGATCCCATGCTGCTGTATCCAGTTCCTGTTAAAGCTTTCACCCTTCATAGCTTTTACCAGCCAGTCCTTCTCGTTCTCCTCATCAGAGTCACTGATATCACTGGAATCAGCAGCCAGGAGATGAGAATAGTTGATTTTTTTCTGCTGTGGCAGCTTAGGTTGGATGATTAAGAACAGAAGAGGAAGTTGTGCCTGGCAGAGCTGGTGGCACCAGTGAGGAACACGGTGCCAGCGCACAGCAGCACCAGGGCTCTGGAAACACCACAGTTGGTTTTCCTGGGAATGTGGATGGGAAAAAAGGCACTGGTGAGCAGTGAGAGCGTCACCAGGACGGCGTGGCCGTAGAATTGGGGGAGATGGAACAACTGAGGAAGCAATTCAGCTGATCCACCAGGATGGCAACACCGCAGGCACTGGCAGCTACACCCAGGGAATTCCACATCCACAGCCTGCTGTGCCTGTCATGAGGTCCAGGTGTTCATAGAGACCCTCATCCACTGCCCTTTCCAGAGAAGTGACCAACAGCTCCCAAAGCACGACAGCACCCAGGACCACAAGAAAAATCTGATGCTCTCTGTCCTGCAAGATGCTTTGCGCTGCCTCAAAGTTGACATCCTGAGTGTCTGAGAGGTTTCCAGACATGTACTCAACTCTAGCAGTGGGAAGAGCTGTTTTAATCAAAGAAGGCTCATTACCTGCAGTGGCAGAAAGGCTTTCCTCAGCATTATCTGCAAGATCAGCTGCAGCAGAACCCACACTGTTCATTTCCTCCTCGAGTCCAGGGAAGGGAGGTCTGTAAGAAGCCAGACTTTCTGCTTCTTGTGTTAATGCCTTTCACAGCAGTTGTCCAGCCAGCTGGTCCATCCAAGTAGCCACTTGCCTTTGTACCACCTGCACCAACCCCTGTGCCACCTTCCTTAAGCATATCCCCTGTGCCAAATAACCCCTGGAAGGCTGAACCGCTCGGTGCTGGCTTCCTGCTCACTGCCAACTCACCTCCAGCAGTTGTCCTCACCGTTTCCTTTGCCACAGCTCTTGCCTTTGCCACAGCACTGGTGGGTAACAAGCTGTAGGTGCTCATCCTGGGGCTGGGCACTGTGGAGGGCACCGTGCCAGGCACCCCATGTGCATTTACACCACCAATGGTGGCAGTCAGCTGAGTTCTTTTTCTTACAGACCCTTGTCGATCTGAGGACATGGAGGGGCTGGAGCAGCTCCAGAGAAGGGACACGAGGCTGGGGAAGGGTCTGGAGCACAAGTGCTGTGAGGAGCAGCTGAGGGAGCTGGGGGGGCTCAGCCTGGAGAGGAGGAGGCTCAGGGGAGACCTTCTCCCTCTCTCCAACCCCCTGACAGGAGGGGGGAGCCGGGGGGGGTCGGGCTCTGCTCCCAGGAACCAGCAGTGGGACAAGAGGGCACAGCCTTGAGCTGCCCCAGGGCAGGTTTAGGNAGATCTTTAAGCCACCGAAGCTTTGAGTTTCTCTGGACTGGCTCTGATGAGCTTCAAAAAACAAAGCTTGAGGGAATTGAGGACTGAACATCTGGGATCTTAAATTTATGGTCCTTTAAAGATGTTTTGGAGCAACCAGAAGATACAGAGGAGAATAATAACAAAGACATTCCAGCCTGAAAGTGGGAGACTCTTTGTCTAAGGAAGAAGGATAAGAGAACCAAAGACCATGAACCAAAATAGAAAACAAATTTACATCCCAATCCCACAGCAAGCACCAACCCTTTTTGCATCACTCCTGGCTTTCAGCTTCTCTGGAGTGTTCCTGAGGGAGCTTCAAAGGCCCAGGATCACCTGAGTTTTGTGTGGCCATGGAGGGCTCAGTGAGTTCAGGCAAGGGGAGGGAAGAGCTGCCTGAGCAGGGAGCTACTGAACTCACCCTGGGAGCTATTGAACTCACCCTGATGGGATATGAAATATGGATGGGGCTGGGAACACTGCTGTTAGAGCTGATTTATTCCTGGCACCCTGCAGTGGTGCTGCTGGGGAGGTTTTATGACAGACTCATTGATCCCCCATTAATGATGGATTAACATTTTACGGTGTCCTCCCCCTCCATCAGTCCATAGCTTCTCACGTGGAGCTGGTGGGAGATGAATTTTCATCGTGTGTAAAACTGATCTATACCAGGATTTCTTACCACTGGCTTCATTCTGCCTCTATAATTTTGGTAGAGCTCCCTGGAAAACAGGTGATTCTTATTAATTTTTTTCACAAAATGTTTAATAATTTACAGCTTTGGGTGTTTTGCAAGTTGTCCATGGCACTGTTTCAGGAGAGCTCATGGAAGAAGGAGGTTGCCCAGAATGCAGAGCTCCCAGGCAGCTGGTTGGGGGTCACCTGAACACCCTGCAAGTGCCAAGGTGCTCTTTGCTGCCTGGGCTGGGCTGGGTTTGTGCAGGAGAAGGAGTTGGTAGTGACTCATCCTGGGAGCCAGGCTTGGCATGACACAGCTGGGACCATGGGGTGACACAGCAAGACACCACACAGGGACACACAGGGACTTTGGCCAAGCCAGTTTGGCACCAGCAGCAGGTGGAAAGGGGTGTGTGTGTGCTCAGCCATGAGCTGGGCACGCAGGGAGACCTGGAGAAGGTATTTGGATGTAACGCTTTGCAGTGACATATAGTCCAGAGGGGGCACCAAGATCATCAAAGGGATTGAGCAGCTCTGCTATGAGAGAAGTCTGAGAGAACTGGGATTGTTNAAACTGACAGAGAGCAGGGTTAGATGGGGTATTGGGAAGAAATTCTTCCCTGTGAGGGTGGGGAGGCCCTGGCACAGGTTGCCCAGAGAAGCTGTGGCTGCCCCAATCCCTGGAAGTGTCCAAGGCCAGGTTGGAGCAACCTGTGCTATTGGAAGGTGTCCCTGCCCATGGTAGGGGGAGTTGGAACTGGATGATGTTTAAGGTCCCTTCCAACCCAAACCGTTCTATGATAACGATGCAAATAAAGGTATTCAGCAGGGACTTTGAAGGGCTGGGAGTCTCCAGTGAGGTGAGGAATCCCCTCACACAGCTGTGCCAGGAGGGTTTGTGTCTGCAAGCCCTGCTCCAGGCTCTATTTATGAGTGCAGCCTGTGCTCAGGTTTCTGTGCTCTCCCAGTCCTCAAGCAATCGTGTCCACCCTCATCCCTTGAGGCCCACCTGCCGTGTTCCTCCAGGCTTTTGACCTGGTGCAGAAGACAAAGCAGCTCCAAAGCCAGCAAAGTTTGGGTGCAGGGTACACCTGAACACTGCCCCTGTCCCGTGGCTGCTCTGGGATCTGCATTTGCTGCCTGCAGTCTCCAGGAGTAAATGAAACAACTTCTGAATTTCTCCTTCTCACAACTGTGCCAATTCATTAGCACAAGTTTGTGAGCTGTCTCTGCTCAGTGGGTGAGCAGTTCCTGTGGTCAGTAGGGTCAGTGGGCTGTAGGGGATCCTTGCAAAAAGCCCCTTTCCAGTGGTTCACCCCCTTCCCACCCTCAGGTGACGAGCCCCACTAAGGGAAGGGGTCGCTTTGCAGTGACAGAGGAGGAACAGGCTGTGGGGACAGAGTGTCTCAGCACAGAGGGGGCACAAGGGGCAGCCAACATGTGGGTTAAAGAGCCACAGAGCACTGCTCCCAAATTTCTACAGTTCAGCCGTGTTTGCCCATCCCTTCACAAACGAGCTCTTTGGCCATGAAGTCTCTCTCTTGTAACACAACCTGGAGCCCCGAGGTGGGAAGGAGACACCAGCCAACAGGACCAAAGGACACTGGTGCCTTTCTGGTCCTACCAGCTCATTCCCCACCCACCCCAGACACATGGAAACATAAAACAACAACCAAAGGGACAGCTTCTGCTGGGTTTTTTCACCTAATTTCTTTTAACTGGCATTAAAAGGATTGCACCTTCTGATACAGATCATTCTTACATATACAAATAATTTATACACCATCTACATCATTTACAACTGTACAGAGTAAACTCTGGATGCCACAGACCACACCCCAACAGCTCAGTCTCGTGGCTTTTAAAGCATTTTCCTTGTGTGCTGGGGTGCACAAACCCCCCAGGGAAGCCCTAAAAAAGCAAATGTGTGCAGAGCCACTGGCCACTCAAACCCCTTATTATCCCAGCTCACACAGGAGAACAGTTGGTCCAAGCAGGCTGTTCCTGACTTGTTTGTGAGCCTCCTGTCTACCTTCAGCTTCCTTCAGGGCCAAAATGTTTCCTGCCTAAGTCTGGCACGGGTGAGCATCAACAATTTTTGTTTTATGAGGTGAAAAACAGTACTGAAGGAGCAGGTGCTGTTGCTGAGACCTTGCAGCCTTGTCACTGCTGTGGGGGACATTAAGGCTTGAGGACTGGGCTTGGCTCTGCCAGGAGCAAGGGGCTACATCTGCCAGCATTCCAAGGTAGCTTCCTTTGGAAGTGGTCGTGCTGCTGTTGCCCAGCGTGATCTTTCAACTGTTGGTGCAGGTTCAGGATTAAATATTTCTTGGGACCTGGTGGTTTTTTACACTGCTAAATAACCTGTCCCCTGCTGACAGCTCTGGAGCTGCTGTGCCCCCAGGAGTGTGTTTCAGCAACTGTTTTGGGTGGCATGATACACTCAAAGTGAGAGCAAATCAACCTTTAGCTTGGGAACAGGAAGGGGCAATGCCTGCTGTGCCAGTGACAGGAGCAGGAATACAGCTGCTGGCAAAGAGAGGGACCAGGGGAGGAAACCCTAAACCCTGATGCATGTGGTAAGAAATAGAGGTAAGATTTCCATGGGGCCTAACCAGCCAAGATAACCCAGAAGCTCAGAGCAGTTCTGCTGAAGGGAAACTCCTCTCCAGTCCCCCTGACTGGGATATCTGGAGGTGGGCTCCTTGTTCCAGGTGTGGGTGGTTAAACAGAAGTGACTTTCCAGAGGTGCAGCTCTCCAGGGCTGGGCAGACCAGGCACAGACAGGGCAGAGGGGTGGATTTGTCCCATCTATTGGGGCTAAATAAGGATTTGCCAGTGCCACTGCAGCTGACATCACCCTGGAGCACGGAGCTGACTCCAGATATTCCCCAGCAGTGCCAGCCAGAGATGACTGGGAAGGGCTGTTATGTACAGCTACAAAGCTAAAGGACACTTTCTTTGGGCTGGTGATCCAAGCAAGCACCCCTGAGTGAAGGCAGCCCAGGTAACAAGTTTTTGGGAGCAAAGAGAATAAAGAAATGATAGTGTCATAGAAGGAATGCCCTGAAATTCCTCCAATGTAAATTTAGGGGGGACTCCCTGCACTCCAGAAACCACAGATCACATCCAGAAAGTCAATAAACACACATGGTATTTCATCCATTATTTCAGTCAGCCAAAAACTTGGAGGGGGTTGTTCCCAGGATGTACAACTGGAGGAATGCACCCAGCACTCATGAGGTTCCAGACAGGATGCAGAGAGGTTGTATAGTGAAACCACAGTGAAATCCCAGGAGGACTCCAAGGTACAGCTCAGTTGTCCAAGAGCTGCTGTGCAGCCTCCACATCTGCTCAGTGAAGCCCAGTGCTTCGAGCAGAGCCAACCCTATCCCACAGCACTTCCTGGGCAGCAGGAGCAGTTCTTGCCCTGTTCCTCACTGCCAAATGTTGCACCAGATTTCCCACATTCATTGTTATCCCATGTAGCCCCTTTGAAACAACAGCAGGTTTTCCACTGACTTCCAGAGAAGCTGCAGTGAACACATGTTCTCCACCCACTGTGGTCAGGCTTTCCTAAATCAGTCAGGGGAGCAATGCTGGTTTGCCCAAATACATCACCCTGTGCCAGAATGAAGAATTTGCTGTGCAGAACCTGACAGTCAGGCCCTGATCCCGTGCTGGGCTGTGAGACACCACCACAATAAATATTACTGCCAGCAGCCGCCCTGGGGTGCACAGCACAGCCAGCACCACCACCTCAGCCAGGCTTTCTCCCCAGTCTTCATGACCTGAAGAAGCTCAGAGTTTTTCCCTGACTTGTGCAAAAGGTTAGAACTCAGTTCTGCAGCAAGACTCTGCCCCTTGGCAGGGGGCTGTTAGCCATGGTCACACTGTCACCCAGCAGGGCATGGCTGTCACCCTGAGCCCCATCCACCTCTGCTCTCGCAGCTTTTCACACCATTACTATTGTAAAATCACCACTGGTGCCTCTTAGGGTGTTTTCTTTTTCCATGTCCTCTGTGATGACCCAATGCAACATCTCCCACACCAGTTTTCTCCTGTTCCTTCACTGCATGATGCCTGCAAACGTGTTGATGGGCAGGAGCAGAGACTTGGGCATGTATTTCACAAGCCCCACGTCCTCTGCTTCTTGAAGGCTGAATTTCATGGTCCTTGTCTTTTGCAAGCAGTAGCTGGGCTCCAGGCAAGGAGACACTTCCAGGCTGCAAGAGCATAAGAACAGATTTGCTGCAGGGACAGATCTGCCCTGGAGGGCCAGAGCCTCATCTCAGACCAAACATCAGCTCTCTTCGCTGACTGCTGAGGCAGGATGGTCACACTGGAATGTGCTTTTATGCTTTGTTGCAACTGTGTTTGGCTGGAAAGATGAGCTGATGTGTGTTAGTTTGGCCACACCACCAGTGTCCATAGCCTGGCCCAGTCTGATTCTTGGGAATTCAGTTTATGTGTGTTACACGAGGCCCACAGACCTTGAACCACCTGCTTGTTTCCAACACATCCTATGTCACTGCAACTTCCATAGGCACATTAACCCCTGCTGTTTTCACAGGGCTGGATTCTCTACCCCTTCAGACTCCCTGGTGAGAGGTACAGTCAGTGGAGGGAGCATCAGCCTCATGAGATAATTCAGGAGATCCAGGATCTATTTGTCCCTGTTCTACTGTCTTAATGACAGCACCTTATGTACAGTGAAAAACCATTTTGTTTCTCACACCATCACCCAAAAACACAAACTACCACTCTTCCCTGCATTCCCTGGAGAAGGTCTTCTGTCCTGCATGAGAATGAGGACTAGGACTCCCTGGGAAACAGCCCTTCCAGGGAGATGGGCAGAGCCTGGCACACAGGGCACTCTCACCTGATCACGTTCCTGTAGGTTCTTCTGCTGTCCTTGTCCAGACACACCATGAAGGGTCTCTGCTCTGTGCTCCTGATTGTGATATTTCGTGTTTTCAACCTGTTTTCCACAGCCTGGATGGAGAGAGGAGGAGCCCAGTGAGTGTGTCCCTCCCCTCTCCCAGCAGTGGTGGGTGGTGCCTGCTGGGTATGAATGGGCAGATGAGGACGATCCTCTGGTTTTTATTTTTTAACCTCAGATGTGACACAAGGCAAATCCTTTTCCTGTAATCACAACCTGGCCAAGTTTTGTAAGGGCAGGCTTTCCAAACTGGCCATGCTTGCACAGGCTACAAGGTTTGGGATGTCTGATGTGGGGCATGGTCTGTTCTCCACAGCTGAGGGGTATCTTTGTGGGCAGTGTGGGCTGCAGCACCTTGCTGTTCCCAAAAGCCAGGTGAAAATTAGCAAAACTGTGCTGGCTACTTAAAAACATCAGCTGAGAGACTGGAGACTGCAGGGCCCGAATGACCAAGTGACACCAACACTTAATGCCACCCAAACTGCAGGGACAGGTTCCCATGGGGCAGCGTCGCCTCTGGGGTCTACCTGAGCTCTCAGGCAAAACAAAAAGGACAGAAGGTCAAGATTTCAGTCCCTTCTCTTACATCTCCACCGCTCTGAGCTGGTAAATAGGTTAATTGAATTTCCTGCTTCACGTTTGTGCTTTGTTAAATTATTTTTTGGGATCTCTGTGGGGAATAACATCCAGGGTCTGCAGCAGAAGGTGTGGAGTAAGTGGAGTTGGTAGCCAAACTACAGACCCTCTCCTGCACCCAAATGGAGCCACAAGGACTGGGGCTAAGCTTTAGTTCTCTGCTTTGCCCCTGTGGACACAGCTCAGTCATTCAGGGTCTCCTGTGACAGGATTCTATTGACCAGCAGGGGCTTTGGCTCAAAAATCTGGACTTTTCCACGGAAAGTAACTACAAAACACTCTCTGAGCAGGGTGGTCCCAAAGCCTTCTCCTCCCCACAGAGTGTTTCCCCTTTCACTGCTGTTGTAAGGGATTTCCAGGCAGTGACCAACCCCTCCAGGGCCGTGAGGATCCCACAGGTACTTACTGAGAACGACCTTCCTGACAAGTTGCTGGTCCTGATGATTTCAGTGATGGTCACATTCAGACACACCAGGTCTGCAACAGAAGCAGCGTGTTAATCTGAGGCCATGGCAGGATCTCAGCTCAGCTTGGAGCAGGGCTGGTGCCATCCCCCACATTTGGGTGCACTGCCTGTGGGATACATAGGACAGCAGAAAAGGAGGACTCTGGCAAGCTCCATGGGCTATGGATTGGTGTAGGATCATCTCAGGGTGGGAAGCTCACAGGGCAAGGTGAAAGAAGAAGGCTGGAGCAAAAGGGAGATGCTGCCAAGCTTAGATCATGTCTGAGCCTCAGACACATCATTCATGAGAAAACACACCACCAGACTGTGGTGACACCAATATATGCCCGTCACTGATTCATCCCCGCAGCCCAAGCACAACTGGCACTAAGGACTGTGGGCAGATTTACTCAGCTGAGAACCTGAAAACTCAGCAAAGCCTCCTCACATGGTTCCAAGCAGGAAGAACCCACCTTCAGCCTCCTGAGAAGGGATGGCTTTCATCACCAGACCCGTGGAGCGCAGGGACATGTCCAGCTCCTTCTCCCGGTCGCTCACCACAACCTGCAGGCAAGGCTCTGTTAGTTCCTCCTGGCAGAGAGGCTGGACATGGAGAGGTCAGGTTTTCACAAACACAGGGTTAGCTACCAGGCTTTTAAAGCTCACCACAACCTCTCTGTTCTCTCCTGGAGTGAAATTCCAGAGGAAAGAAGAAAGGCCAGAGTCCTCCTTTAAGGAGATCTGTGCCATGCTGGAGATCCCTGTGAGCAGAGACATCTTGGGCTGCTGAGAGCCCTGCTTACCTTTCTGTATGTCACTGTGAGATCTATGCCAGGGCCATCCAGGGTTGCTTTCTTCTTGGTCAGGTTTGACTCTGCAAGGAGGGAACCGAGTGGGGTTGAGGTTTTACTCATCCCACCCGTCTGTGGTGAGCAGAAGGGAGTCCTTCCATGGGATGAGCCACCCTTTCCATCACAGAGTGGTCTGGCACATCAGCCCTCCTCTCCTTGCCTACAGGAGCTGAGGCTCTGTGCACTCAGCAGGTCCAGTGAGAGGGACTCTCTCGAGGGTCTGTGCCCAACCTCAGTGGCAAAGACCCATTGGATTGGACATCAAAGTGCTCTGATGGAAGGGCTGGAAGTGCCTTCTGTAATGGCCCAGCCTTCAAGCATAACTGGAGAGAACTGGAGAGTTGAGGAAGCTGAATTTCTAACAGGGAAAACACTTGGCACAGGGGATGGCTGTAAAGCCCAGCTTATTTCCTCAACAAAATTAGGGTGTGATCCAACTCCTGAGGGTCCTGGCACCAATCAAAGGTACAGTCTACAAAAGCTGGTTGAGACCAGGAGCCAGGTGACCACAAGGTCTCTAATTTAGCCTGGTTTTGTGTGCCTGAGAGGGAGGTGGAGGTGTTTAGGGAAGCCTCCTGCTTGTCCCATACCATGGCCTTGGCTGCTGCAGGCTGAGGGATGGGGTGAGTGGGGTCTGGGGAGGGCAGGACCCCTGCCCAGGGTGGCAGCCCCTGCTGCAGGGCTCAGCTTGGTGGGACACACACACCTCTGTGGGAGATGCTGTCCTGCCCCTGGGTGCACAGCTCTGTGAGGAACACGTCCTCAGCCGGCTCCTGTGCCGGGTCGTTGAAGAAAATCTGAAAGAGAGGAAAATCTCTTAAGAACATCTCTTCAGTCACCTGTGGCCTCATCAGGGCAACCAGGACACCTCTGGGATGGGGAGAACTGCTTTGGCTCTGCTTCCTGAAGCCCAGGAGCATGTCAGACGTTGGACCTGGTCAGCAGAGCCACGGGCAGTGTCCCCTGCCACTGGATGTCACTGTGCACTCACGATGAGTCAGCTCCCAGCCAGCCATCCCCTGGCCACAGGCAGCACCTGCCCAGGCCTCACTGAGAAGCTGGCTGAGCTTCAAGGTACCTAATTTCTATCTGATACACTTAAATCATCAAGTCACTCCAGCCCTATGAATTAGTTTCTTTTCATGGTCTTGTACTGAGCAAACTGTGAGGAGAAGATCCTGGGGAACCTCTCCTAACCCTACATCCAGCGCCTGTGGGACCTGACTCACACTTCTAGGAAGCTTTCAGCAGCCAAAGGGGAACACTGTGGTCTTAACCAAAAAGGCAACACAGGGTCAAGTGTTTCCAGATGAGGCAGTATCACACCCTGTATGGCAAGAGATTAATTTAGGTGCGTCTTATCTGAAAACCACATCTGGGGTCAGTTCCTCTTCCCCTGCTTGAGTCACCCACTCTCTCAGTTGCTGTTGGGTTTTGTCTTGGAGGAGAAATGAGTGAAATAAAAATTCACCAAAAAATCAAAATCCCCAGCCACACAAGCTGAGGACCAGATGCTTCAAGTCTTTTCCAGGGTACATTCAAGTCCTGTTGATGCTACACCAGGAATTACCAAAGCTCTTCCAGCTCCTTGCATGTGCCAGCTTGCTCATTCAAAGGCTGCTCCTGTGCTGTTGCCACAGTGGCTACAAGTAGGTTAACAGGAGATCTGTGCATCAGTGCCAGCCTCAGCTTTGAAAGGGGGAAAACTGCCAGAGGAGCAGAGCAGGGGATTGATGTTACATGCCTGAAGACAGTTTGTCTTGGCTCTCATATCAGATGCCAGGTCTCACTTTGATACTTTTTCAGAGAAAAGCTGAGAGGAAATAAATAAAAGGGTGTTTCAGGAAATTCTGCAAAGCCCCTGTGAGGTACAGAAAGGTTTTGGCAAAGCTGCTCAGAAAAGTCCTTTTTGCTCACAGAACAAGCAGCAGGAGGTACCACGGCTCCTGAGCAACCCCAAATCCAGCAGAGCAGTAATCTGTGCCCTTCAAGGCTCACTTTTCTGGCCTGTGTGATCCTGAAATAGCCTTTCCAGGATCACTGACTCCAGCTGAGCTGTGCTACACAGAGTCACTGAATCTGGGAGCCTGGCAAGGAGGGGACAGGCTGGGGGGGCAAAGGGCTCCAGTCTCAGTGCTGATGGAAACCCCCCAGCCCTGCTGACTCTGCACAGCTCCACCAGCCCTTGCAGGGCCCTGTGAAGGCTCAGGAGATGTGACACCCACCTTCACAGCATAGACCTGGAAGCAGACGGGCTGGATGCCCATGCGGACGTAGTAAGCGATGACATCGGTGATGAACAGATCGGTCACGAGGTGTTTGCTCGGCGAGGGAGGCTGGGCAGGGGGGCAAATCACACCATTCATCAGCCACAGTCACTTCTCAAAAACCCTGCCACAAACCCTCACACCTTCCTAGACACACAGTGAGTGATGAGCTGTCTCTCTGCCCTCAGTGGTCAAAGCAAACAGGAGAAGCCAAGGCTGTGCCCACCTGACAGCCTTTTTTTGTAGGCTGCCAATGATGGCTCAAACTGCTGGGAAATGAGAGCCAGGGGTATTTCAGCAAATGCCTCATCTACCCTTTCTTTCTTGAAATCTGCCATTTCCCGTCCCTTGGCCAAAAAAAACCCACCACAGCAAACGTGTCTGGCGGTCTGGGGCAGTGTCAGCCACAGACACCTTCCAGCTGCCAGGCCCAGGGGAGGGTTTGCAGGAGAAAAGCTCTGTCTGGGGCACCAAAGAGCCATGCAGGGGCACAGACTCATCCTCAGGTGTGTTTGGGAAAGGGGCCAGGCTGGGGAGGTGGGAAGGTTTCCCTCATACCATGGTGGCCAGCTTGGGAATCATGTGGCACAGGGTGTTGATGTTGCTCTCGTACCACGGGTCAGCTCTGCCCAGGTACCCGGCCACCTCACAGAGCTCCTCGTGGCCACTGGAAGGGTGGTCCTGTGGGAGAAACACAGCTCAGAGGATACACCAGGAGCCCCAGAGAAGCCAGAGGGAGCTGTGCCCTTCCCTGCTTGGTCCAGAGAAGATGGCAAACTCACTTAGGAGGTGCTCTAGAGCAAAAATTAAATAAAGAATGAAAAGAAGGAATAAGAGCATGTTTTTCAGGGTTTACAGCCAGCTCTGGGACAGCTCAAAATATTATGAGAAGTGCAGCTGCTTATTTGTCACTGTCTTGAGGCTGTCAGAGGAGAAGAGACGTGTCCAAGATAAACTGCAAGGTTGTGACTTACAGATCTAGAGCTGGGGCTGTGACCAAGGAGGTAAAGCCCTCAGTGAGCAGCAACTGCTTCCACTAAGCATTTAGGAGGTGGGAAAAGCACAAGTCCTTTGCTAAACCTCATCAATCCTCCTACAGGTGGGTCATAGAAGCAGGACTGCATGATTTGCTTCCCATCAAGGAGGCTGCAGCAACCTGAACATCTGTGGAGATGATGAGTTCCCAAAACTGGTCGGCAAACGGAGCCCAACCACCCTGGCTTGGCTCCCACCCTCCTTGTTCTAGGAACGGGGAATTCCTGTGTTCCCCATGCTCTCCCTCCCAAAACACCGTCGTCACTGCTGGCAGCTGGCAGCAGCACCCGGAGCTGCCATGCTCAGACTCACCACAGCAGCCAGGGTGTGTGGCTGCCCTGCCACCACCGGGATGTAGTAGAACTGCAGGTTCAGCCTGGGAGTCAGGAAAACCCGCCGTGTCTCTCGTTTCCTTGAAATGGAAAAATGCACACTTGTGTCCCAAGGGGAAGAGGGAGGAACAAGGCTCTTGGCCAAGGTGGGCAGTGCCAGGAGATGGCAGCTGCTCTGCAACAGGAGCATGTGGCCTCCTCGTGTGCCTCCCTTTGCCCAGTGTGGCAGGATGGCAGTAATGCCCCTGCGTTCCCAAACTGAGCACGGGGAGATGATGGGGACCCAGAGCCAGAATTTTTTTCTTGGATTGGTCATCCCTCTGCCCCTAGATCTGCTGCCCGCACCACAGCCTAGACCCACCCCATGCTGCTCTCCTGGCCCAGGTGAACCAGCTGGGAAGAGCCAGCTGGAAAACAGCTTTTCTTTAGAATTTTTCCTTTTTCCACAGGAAAACGTCTTGCCTTGATTATTGTTTATTAACCCACTCCATGGACAGAGGGAAGAACTCGCTGTGTGCATCATTTGGGCCGACAGAGCCAAGCGATGCCGTGCAGCCAGTGAAGTCCGTGGAGTTCCAAACACCGGAGTCCCATCATGTTCCAGATAACACTGGAGCCCAACCCCATCCCCAGCCATCCTAGCTGCTTCAAAAGGCTGAGGAGCACAGCCCCTGCTCTGTCCTGCCCTCCCCCAAGCCCCCAGAGCCCAGCAGGCTGTGTTCATACCTCAGAGAGTGATAGGCCTGGGCCAGGCGCCCCAGGATCCGGTCATCCCCCAGCAGCACGATGCGGGCAGTGTGCAGCCTCTGGAGAGGGGCTGCAGCATCCTGGGGGATTCCTGGTCTCTTCTGCAGCTTCACTGGGGGCCTCACCCCAGGACTGCTGCAGCCAGCCTGCAGGAAGGCCACGCTCTCCAGCGGTGATGGCTTTTTTTTAATGCCACCCCTCCTGTGGAGCCGGGATTGCTCCGTTTCGGCTCCGCAAGGGGCCAAGGGCTCCTCCACTGCCACGGGCAGGTCTCGCTCAATCCCACTGTCGGTGGAGAGGACAGAGAAGCGGGTCTGCTCACAGCATTCACAGTCTGAGATGATGTCCTGGATCTCAAAGCTGTCCAGGTCCTGGCTGAGGCAGTCGGGCTCGCAGCTCTGCGACAGCGGGCGGATGAACAGCACCAGTTCCTTCCCTGAGGGCAGAGAGGAGTTTGGGGAGGGAAATCCAACCAAATCCAGGCTGAACCCTAGTCCTGCCCTGGCTTCCCTCTTCTCAGGCAAACTATAAAGCAAATATCTCCAAAGGTGGGCCCAAGGAGAACCTGTCTTTCAGTCCTATTTCACATTGCATTGTAAAGAGAGCTCAGTATCACTCAAATCATAGAATTTTAGGCTCATAGAATGGTCTGGGTTGGAAGGGACCTTGAAGATCATCTCATTCCAATGCCCTGCCATGGGCAGGGACACCTGTCACTAGACCAAGTTGCTCAGAGCTCCATCCAGCCTGGCCTTCAACAGTTGTTGTTGCAGCATTCACAACAAAATCAAGTACTCTGGACACATCCTGCTGCATCCTGTTCCTCTCCTCATCTCCTTCAGCCCATTACACCCCTAATCCCCTGATTTGAGACCAGCAGCCCACAATCTGGTGCAGTAGCACAAATCTCCACAAGCTTAGCCCTTTTGTGATGGTTACAAACTCACTGCTCAGGAGTCAGGGCTAAATTACATGTTTTGCAGAGGATCCTCCCCCTCAGGCACCACCCCAGTTCCCCACACCCCCCTGGGACACTCACAGAGCTGGTTGTCTTCTGTCCAAAGGTGAAAGCTGATGGTGGGGTTGGGCAGAGGTGTGTCCTGCAGCCCTCCCAGGGGAGCATTGCCTGGGGGAAACAAGGGTGCTTGTAACACACAGGAGCATTTTCCACACACAGCTTCATGAACCCCCCCAGTGCTGAGCACCAGACACTGGCTGAGAGACCCTCTGCTGAGCCCAGGGGCTCTCCCACCCTGATTCCTTCTGGCCAGATGTGAGGTTGTAATCACAGGCCTCTGCTCTCACCAGCTGAGCTGTAAGAAGATGCCTACACCCTGAGTGGAAGGGAGGAATGAAAATAGGGAGGCTGAAACACGGGCAAGTGAAGGACTTTGCTTTGCACAGAGCAGAGGGGTCACAGAATAAATCAAACATTCTTTGCAAGGGAGACCTCTGGTCTCACCATCACCATCTCTTTTTAACCCATTATGGCTCTGGGAAAAGCAGAGGCACAATTTAATAGCTCACTGCTTCCAGAAGGTGGAGATGGTCCCTGTACCACTGGCTGCTCTTCCCCATATCCTGCACTGGGACAGTCTCCAGCTCTTTTTGGGGAGGGGATTTGGGATTCAGGGAGTAGACAGGAGAGGAACCATGACCCCCATTTCCCTCTGGCCAGCCCCAGGTTTGTGTGAGGAGCTGTAATGACTGGAGACTTTTTTATAATCTGTGTGCCCCCAGTGGCACCGGGCTGGAAAAGAGCACTGCCAGGGATGGGAGATGGCAGTGCCACGGTCCACCACATCATAGGTAATTAGGGTTGGAAGGGGCCTTAAAGACCACCCAGTGCCACCCCCTGCCATGGGCAGGGACACCTTCCACCAGCCCAGGTTGCTCTAAGCCCTGTCCAACCTGGCCTTGGACACTTCCAGGGATGGGGCAGCCACAGCTTCCCTGGGAAACTTTGTACATCAGTACAAGGAGGTTTCAGGGAGGGGATGCACAGTGTTGCCCCTGTCCAGGCCATGGCAGGATGTTCCTCACACAAGCAGAGCACCACAGAGCCTGTCCAGTCTCCCCCAGCTGCCATCTCTGGCACCCTTTGCAAACAACAGAGACAGCTGAATCAGGAGCAGAGATTGCCACAGTCCCTTTCCTCAAATCTGCCTTCCACTGCTGGTTTTCCATCGGGTCACTGCAAGGACCTGATCCCAGTCCTGCTGCTAAAGCAGAGGCAGAGGGAAGGTGGGGATGGGCACCTGTGGGAGATATGGCAGAGACAAGACAGGGAGGCAAGGGCCTGCCAGCTGCTCCTCTATCCCACTGGGAATGGTTGCTGGAACTCACCTGCTTGTGAGGAGCTGAGGAGGGCCCGGTAGATCTCCTCCAGCCTGGCTGTGTGCTGGCCTCGGGCTGTGCTCCCCTCACTTCCTGCACACTCCACTGCCACCACCACCTGCTGGAACCAGTGCTCCACCTCGCTTGTGGGCATATCCTGCCGTGGGAAGCAGCTGTTAACACCCAGAGGTGGGAAAAGAGGGGATGCTCCACGGGCAGGGCCGTGGGAGAGGGCAGAAAGAGGGCAAAAGAGTCCTGCAGAAATTGTTTCATAGCAGAGGACACAAAGGTCCCCTTGTCCCCAGGGAAGGCTGGCTGTGCTGTCTGCCTAAAGCTTTTCTCTGGCAGCTGATGGACACTGTGTCCCTTGGGGAGTCAGCAGCAGTGCTGGCACTTCCAATGACTCTGAGGAAATGGGGACAGCACACACACAAAGGTGTCCTTGCAGTGGCCATTGCTGAGAGCCCCTCCAAAGGTGCCTTTCTGAAATGGGCATTTGTGTTCCTGTGGCCCCACAGCTCCTCCAAGGAGGCTTTGGAGAAAACTAATTGAAACAGTTCCACTGAGATGTCTCTGCAGTGCCCAGGGGCTCACAGAGGAGCTGGGTTTCAGTGGCAGAGCCCTGCTCTGCTGGGCAAAACTGACAACTCAAACTGAAGATTCAAAACCTCTGGCTGTTCATAAAACCTGTTTTATACTTGCAGACTGTTTGAGTTTTACACCAGCTCTGCGAGTAACACTTGGGGCTACCAGGGATGGAGAGCAGCAGCAAGGAGCTGGTGGTGGGGGTGACCTCTCCACTTGCCAAAACACCTTTTTCTTCTCCAAGGTATCCAACAAGAGCAGGATCATTGGAAAACCATCAGTGGAGCTGCAGAGGTGCTGCTGTTACCTGGAGTCTGCCCTTCAGGCCGCCGAGGTCGCAGCCCTCGCCCAGGGCCGCCTGCACAGCGTGGGTGATCACGTGGCACATGCAGACCCGGGGGCTCTGGGACACCTGAGCTGCCTCTGTGTCAGTGAGCAGAGCATTGCAGATGGCTTCAGAGAGCAGCTCGGGGTCAGCAAAGATGAAAATCCTGTGTGGGGCAGGAGGGTGGGAAAAAGAGAGGAGAGGATTCCCTGTTACCGACATTACAGAATCCCAGGATGTGCTGAGCTGGAAGGGACCCCCAAGGATCATGGAGTCCAACCCTCAGCTCTGCACAGGCCTAGCCCCAAGAGTCACCCCCTGTGCCCCAGAGGATCATCCAAACCCTCCTGCAGCTCTGGCAGCCTTGGGGCTGTGCCCACTGCCCTGGGGAGCCTGGGCAGTGCCAACCACCCTCTGGGGGAAGAACCTTTGTCTAATATCCAACCTAAACCTCCCCTGACACAACTTCAGGCCATTCCCCCGTGTCCTGTCCCTGGTCCCACAGAGCAGAGCTCAGTCCAGCCCCTGCCCTGCCCCTCAGGAGGAAGTTGTAGACTGAGCAGCTCACGTCTCCCTTATTCCACGTAGAGAAAAAGTGTTGTTGTTGATATTTCCCTTCTCCACCCCGTCTCCCCAGCAAGGGGAGCTCCCTGCCTCCCAGGACCACAGAAATAAATTGGGCCACACAAGAGGAATATGCTCCTCCCAAAACAAAGCTCATTTTGCCTAAGTACTGGATGCCACCACATTGTGTCCCCCAAGACCATGTACTGCCACAAAGCTGAGGTCCAGATTGTCTGTTCCATCCAAGATTAATTTAAAGCACTGGAAAAGGACAGATTTCACTAAGAGACTGCAAAATAAAAGTATCAACACATTCAAAGAGGCACCACTCACTTTTCCTGGTAAGGGTACGGGTCGCTTTTGAGGCTTTGTTCAGAAATGACCATTCTTTGGTACAAGGTACCTGGCAAGTGCAAGGAGATAAACACAGGGGAGTCAGAGCAGGAGAAATAACACAACTCCTTGGAGCAAGCTCAGTGCTACTCCCAGGTTTAGAGGCTGGTGGTGGGTCTGCCAAGTCCCATTGCTGGGGAGATGAGGTAAAGGAGCCAAGAATCAGGCCCGGAGCTAAAAATAGTCAAAGGCAAAGATAGGTCATGCTACATAAAAAGAAAACCCCTTCTATTCAGGGATGATTTCCTGTGTTTCCCTTCCTTTGTTTGGTGGATTATGAGCTAGGGAGGAAGCAGGAGGAAGAGCCCTACTCCTGGCCTCACTCCCCAGGGCCACATGGGGGGACAATGTCTGGGGGGACATGAAGAGCACAACGAGCTTCTGAATCAGGAGAGATGTATTTTACCCTCACCCAACTCTGGGGAGGGGAAGATACACCCAGCTGGCACTGCTCAGCTACAATCATCCTGGGAACCTCGTGGTGCTCTGAGGGAAGCCCCACTGGAGATCTCCATCTCTCCACCTGAATCATTCCTTTACCAGAAACCAGGTGAGATAAAGGTGGACCTTGGAGCTCCAGACAAAGCAGTACTGGGGAAGGGTGGTTGGGGTGATGAGGATGAGCTTAGAATACCTAAAAGCAGCATTTTTTAATTTCCCACCGGTTTTCTCATGTTTTATCTCCCCCTCACAGGGTGTCTGCACCCTGCACTGTTCTAAAGGATTACTTTTAAAGGCTCCTATTAAAGAAATCATAACAGGAAGAACTTTAAAAAGCAACCTGGAGAAAAAGGGAAACAAAGTTGTCCCCCCAGCTTGCTTTCTGGAAGGGACTGTTCCCTGTGGACACTCCCGGCATTTCAGTGTCTACAACCTGGTACTGCAGGGACAGCCCATGCTGGGCAGCTGCAACTCAGTCTCAGGTGGAAAATTCACTTTACAAAAAGGAGACCTCCACAAAACACACTGAGATGCTCAGGCTGGGAGCAGAAACATCCTGTTTTCCAGATAGAATAATAGAAGATGCTGAGTTTGGAAGGACTGACAAGGATCATGGAGTCCAACCCTCAGCCCTGCACAGCCCCATCCCCAGGAGTCACCCCCTGTGCCCCAGAGGATCATCCAAACCCTCCTGCAGCTCTGGCAGCCTTGGGGCTGTGCCCACTGCCCTGGGGAGCCTGGGCAGTGCCAACCACCCTCTGGGGGAAGAACCTTTCCCTGAGATCCAACCTGACCCTGCCCTGACACAGCTCCAGCCCTTCCCTGGCTGCTGTCCCTGGTCCCCCCAGAGCAGAGCTCAGTCCTGCCCCTGCTCTGCCCCTGCCCAGGGAGTTGGAACTGCACTGAGCTCTCCCCTCAGTCTCCTCTGCTCCAGCTGAACACTCCAAGTGACTTCAGCCACTCCTCATAATGCAGAAAGTGTGTATCTATATCTATATCTATATCTATATCTATATCTATATCTATCTATGTATCTATCTATATTTTTATATATATAGCTGGCCTTAGATGGGCTGCCCTTGTCTCTGGTGTGCCTGCCCTGACAGCAGGATGATCCCAAAGTTTTCTGCTGGTAACCAAGGCTCAGCAGCCTGAGGTGAGCAGAGGGGAACCCTCCCACCCCAATGCATGCCCCAGCCCCCAAGCCTTTGGCCACCTCCCTGCCATAGCTCACTGCACTGGGCAAGGTATGGAAATGCCCCAGAGCCCCCCTGAGCTGGTTTGGGCTGGGGTAGAGTTGATTTGCTCCCTCACACCACAGTCCCCTTGCCTCGAGGCCCAGCCATGGCAGGGACAGAGCAGGGGACCCTCATACCTGGGGCTGCCCTCTCCACCTTCAGCCTGGTGGCATAGTCCAGCCCAATGGTGCAGAAAGGCTTGGGCAGGGTCAGCAGCTTCTTGCAGAAGTCATAGACTCTGTCACAGAGCTCCTCAGAGATGCAGGGAGCCTGGGGAGAGACAAGGAGATGTCATGGGCAGGGATCCCTAATGCTGCTTTCCCCATAGACCCCAGAGCTACCCAAATTCAATATGGATTTCAATGCAAAATGAAGCAGAATCAGGCCTTATAAATGTCTGGAAACCTCCAGCAATAACCACTGAAGGATGTGGGCACTTTTTTTACCAGGTTGTGGCTTCCTGCACCACCAGGCACCTAAACACCTCCAGCAAAGTGGGTCAGCTGGAAGGACCTGTCACTCCTGTACGTGTCACAGGTGACAGAGTCTCAACCACCAAACAGCACCCTGAGAAATACCCAACTGAGTCCACCCATGGCAGTCCCAGGGCTTTGCTGGGCAGGTACTGGGTTATTTCAGCACAGGAACAGGTCCTGGGTGACTTCAAGTGGCCCCTCCTGTGGTTCTTGCCCCAGCCAGGCCCACAGCAGGTTACCTTGATCAAGGTGTACATCAGGGTGTGCAGCAAGGGGATGATGTAATGCCTGGAGTCACCTCGCTCTGCCTGTGGAAGCAGAAGGAACAGTCGGTGCCTGCAGGATGCCAGGCTGGGCACCAGCCCTGGGAATGAGCCCCCAGAGCCCCCAGGATGTGCTGGTTCTGTCTCTCAGCAGCCCAGACACACAAGATATTCATCCTGGCTTGGGGGGGGGTGATCCCTGGGTCAAGGTGGGCTTTGGGATCCCCCCACAGGGTGGGCAGGGTGTCCCTGGAGGGTGCACAGACCACACAGCCACGCTGGGAAAGGGAGAGCAAAGGTTTCTAACTGACCTGCTTTCTGTTGCAGAAGCTCATGTGGAAAACCAAAACCTCTGGGAAAAGTCTGTCTTGCATTTGGTGGGTGTGGGACCAGAGTGAACAGGGAGGAGAGCTGTTCTTGCATCCCCATCCTGGCCCATGGGAAACCAGATGGATGCTCCAGTTGACACAGCTCCAGCCCCTCCCTGCAGCCTGGTTGGGCTCTAACCACAGCTCCAGCAACAGGAATGCCCAGGGATAAACCTGGGAAAGGGATTTCCACTCCAAAGATATTTCTAGCACCTTTCTTCAGGGCTGATGGATCTGAGTTAAATGGAAGTGATGGCAGCAAAGCTTTAGAAATGATCAATGAAATGAATAACTCTGAATTGCTGAGATCAGTTGATATTTGCCCTGGAGGAACTCAAGCATGAAATTGCTAAATTATCATCTCTGGTTGGTACTGATGGCTCAGAGCTGCTGCAGCACCAGAGGAGTGAAAAAATAATAAAACCCAAACAAGTGACACAGATTTCCAGGAAGAGCTTCAGGGAGATGAAAGGAATTACAAACCAGGAGCACTGACACCCCTGCTGGGCAAGGAAAGATAAGAGTAGCAGAGTGATAATAGCTATGAGGAGGACTGCCATGGCTTTGAGAGAGGAAAGCAGCCCTCAAACCCTCGGGGGAAATCCCTGTTTCCACAGCCAAGGGTGATGTGGGTGTTCCTGTCTATCTGGATTTGCAAAAGCTGCTGGATAAAATCCCTTCCCAAGGCACTGATGGAGGCTGAACTGCCACAGCATGAGACAGACAGCCTGCAAGCAGCCTCAGAGCTGCTAAAAGGCAGAAATCTGGGATTGGGAATAACTGCTGGCTGTGTGCACAGGGATCTGCCCTGGGCTGGCACGGCCTGTGTGTGTGGCACGTGTTGAGGGAGGGAGGTGGCAGCCTCAGCAGGGCTGCTCCATCCTCCCAGATCAGGAGGAGAAATGAGTAAAAATGCAGAGAAAATGGTGCAGGGAGGCTTGTGCACAGAGAATGAAGAGTGGGGGCTCATCAGTGGGGTGAGGAGGAGGAGAACAGGGGCTGATCCTTCCTGCACTGGAATAAGGGCACTGGGTAAAATAAGACAGGCTCATAAAACAGAAAAAGTGCTGCTTCTACACATGACACCTCAGCACACCACAAACCAGGTCACACCAGGATGCTGAGGGTGCTGAAGGTTTATACAAGACCAGAAAATGACAAAATAAATCAATGAAACCAAAAAACCATCACAGGTTTCCACCTGTGCTCCCAGGACAGGATGATGGGGAAGGTGTTTCGTCACAATGGGTGATGTGGAGGAGTATTTTCCACTCTACCTGTGACCACAGGCTGGTGGGGTGAGATGAGGGCGATTTGGGGTGGTTGGAGGTGTTGATTACGGTTTGCAAACTGTGAGGGCTTGGTTGCCGTGACACTGAGGAGCCTGGGGAGGTTCCTGGCTCTGCCCATGGCTCACTGTCACTTTTGGGACAAACCCTGACCCCTGCAGGCATCAGCTGGGGACAAACCACAGCTCCACTCTGTGCTGAGCCACAGTCCTCAGCTGGGCTCAAGGCCCCTAAAAACTCCTGTTTGAGGTGGAGGTGAGTCCCCATTCCTCTGCCCACCCCGCAGGGCATGTGCCATGGAGGGGCCAAGCCCAGCACTTGGGACATCTCTGAGATGGCACTCACCCTTTCCAGCTCCTTCACCAGGATCCTGACCAGGACAGAGCTGTTACTGGGATTCTGGTCGATTTTTTTATGCAGGGTCCATCGCAGCATCCCTGAGAAGTGAAAGCCAGGAAAGGTCAAAGCCAAGCAGAGCAGTGAGGGATCAGGGTGTTCCACAGAGGAATCAGGAGACCTGGGTGCTGTTGGTGCAAGAAACACCCACGGGGATGCTGCACTGACATCACTATCAGAGCTAAACCAGATTTCTCTGCCCTCTGCTTCAATCATTGTCCTTTTGCAAGGGACAAGCTGGAGAACAGCAAGGCAGGGCAATGGCCATGAAGTTTGTTTCCTGTTGCCTCTGTTGCTCTGTGCATCACTGCCTGTTTTCACAGCCTGCCCCGAGGAATTTGGGTTCCTGCTGGTCCCCAGCACACAGCACCTGAACTCTGCCTGCCAACAGCACTCAGAGCAAAGACTGCAAATCATCTCAGTCCTGAGGATGTCAAGGCTCATTCCAGACAAAATCAAACTTAATTAAGTGTAAAATATTCCGCCTGCTCCAAGAAAAATCAATTTTTCAAAATTAATTAGGTTTCCTAAGGCTACGACAGTCCAGTGGTTGGCTCAGCTAGAGTTTCATTCTCCAAATCCATAACACAGAGAAATCAAGTGACTCTTCAGTGAGGAGCTGAGCAGTGTGTGGTAAAACAATATCCCTGTGGAGAGAGACAGGGAAACTCCAGCTCTGAGGTGCTGAGGGAGCTGGACAGGGATGAGCCAGGAGTCAGTGTCAGATCCAGGAGCTCTGCATTTCTGTCCCAGCTTAATGCTGGACCCCCTGGGCGAGTGCAGGGTGTAAAGGATGTAAAAGCCAAGGAGAGGATGATGAAAATGGTTGGGGGTGGTGAACAGCAGTCACAGAGCAACAGTATCACAGGATATTATTCCGAGTGAAGTGACCCACAAGGGTCACTGAGTCCAACCTTTAAGTGAATGGCCCATGAGGGGATCAAACCCACAACCTTGGTGTGGTAGCTCTGAGCAGCTGAGCTCCCCTCAGGGCCACCAGGAGCTCAGCAGAGATTTGGCACCTCCAAGAGCAGCTTAGGGAGGGGAAACCACTGTGTCCCCCCATCCTGGCACTGCCTGAGAGAGGGGAGCAGGGGGTGCTGGGGCCAAGCAAGCCCCAGCAAGGCGGGCACTGGGCCCGGGGGTGGTGCCAGGGGAGTGTCTCACCTCGGTCACACTGGCAGGCCGGGGGGGGCCCGGCCCGCCNGCAGAGATTTGGCACCTCCAAGAGCAGCTTAGGGAGGGGAAACCACTGTGTCCCCCCATCCTGGCACTGCCTGAGAGAGGGGAGCGGGGGGTGCTGGGGCCAAGCAAGCCCCAGCAAGGCGGGCACTGGGCCCGGGGGTGGTGCCAGGGAGTGTCTCACCTCGGTCACACTGGCAGGCCGGGTGGTGCCCGTCCAGCTCCCGCAGCAGCGTCCGCACCCGGCGCAGGATGTCCGACTCCACCTCTGAGGGGACAAGGAGGGCGTGAGCAGCCAGGTCAGCACCCCTGGGAGACTGGGACAACCCCAGGGGAGGAGACAGTGCTTTGGGTGGGCACGGGGACTGCACCCTCCCCACAGCCCTCAGGGTGGCTGTCTCAGCAGGTTTCAATCCCGAAGGAACCTCTGTGGAAACACGGCAGAGCTGCTGGAGCTGGGTGGGAATGCCAACCCATGGACTGGTGGTCCCTGCAGCCCTACTGGAGAGCAGAGTGCTCCTGCAGGGACGTGGTGGTAGAGAGGCTTTGCAGGGGAATGCTCATGCACGAGCTCTGCAGTGCCTTCCTCTCCCCCTGTTCGATAAAAAATCCCACATTAAATATAGAAACTAACAAAATTAAACCACAACTTGGCACCAGGAACGAGCAGAAACACCTCTGCATTTTGGCACTGCACGGATTCAGCCTCAACCTCACCCCCCTCGCAAGGAGCACTCTTGCAACAAGGTCTGCTGCCCACACCAGCAGCTCACCCCATGAGCCACAGGCAGAGCCACCAGGCTGGCATGTCCCCTCCTGCCCTCACCTGTGACCCCTCACAGCCTCTCCCTGACATGCAACCTCCCACCCCTGGGCCTGCAGCACCTTCTGCTTCCCCGGGGAGGGACTCTGGGTCGGTGCTTCAGCCTGGTAACCACCACGTGCACTTTGTGCTCGTCAAAACCAAACTGCATCCTGCTCTCGGCCAAAAATAAGTTGTACAACCTCTACCCCAGTTTGGGCCATGACTCATGGTGGGCTGAGGGCTCACTGGGTGACAGCTGACTGACCATGCACAAAAATCAGCTGTAAGATCCCTGTTCCCCACCCTGGTACTGCCTTTGTGTCCTTCCTTACACTGGGCTGCTCTTACCCCATCAGCAAAATGATTCTTGCTCCTTTGTAATGAAAAAAAAGCCTTATATAAAGTTGGATATTTTTAGGTGATGTTCTCCTGCTGTAGGAAATTTCAGGCTGGAGCAGCCAGAACATGGCCTGGTCCAGGGGAGGATCCCAGAATCCCAGGATGGTTTGGGTTGGAAGGGATCCTAAAGATCATCTCATTCCACCCCCTGCCATGAGCAGGGACACCTCCCACTAGATCAGGTTGCTCAGAGCCCCATCCAGCCTGGGCTTAAACACTTTCAGGGACCTCAGATGCTTGTGGCAACTGCATCCCAGGGCCTTTTCCTGGGGCAGGTTCCTGTCTCCATGTTCACTGATGGGATCCAGATCATTGCCAGCAGTGACCAAGTGGGTCTTGCCTGCTTGGCAAGGATGCAAGGAACAATTTTTCCAGTTCCTAAGGGAGCTCCAGACTAATATTGCCTGATCAGAGTTGTCTCATCCACATGGGATTGCCTTGGCATTGGTGTCATGACCACCACATTTCCCACCCAGTTTTGCTGCTGCTTTTCTCATTCCCTCCACACCTTCTTCTGCCACATTTCCTTTTTCCCTGACATCAGAGCAAGAGCAGAAGGGTACTCAGTTCACTACAAGATCCAGAGCTGTACTTAAGGACCACAGACTCCAAACTTCCTCCCTTGGCTCCTGAAGGAGAAGGTTGAGTTGGTGGAACAGGCTTTGGGCTTTATGGGGAGGTGTGTTGGGAGCTGGTGGTTGGCAGCTACAGGAAGGAAACCAGGAAAATGCTGGGGGCATTTTACAGCTCAGCTGAAGGTTCAGACCAGCAGGGGCATCTCCCAGGCCCCCCAGGGCAGTGGGCACAGCTCCAAGGCTGCCAGAGCTCAAGGAGGGGTTGGACAACGCTCTCAGGAACACCCTGGGATTGTTGGGGTGTCTGTGCAGAGCCAGAAGTTGGACTGGATGGTCCTTGTGTGTCCCTTCCAGCTCAGGATATTCTGTGTTTCTGTGGTTCTGTGATCTCCACTGAGTGCTCCTGTGGGCAGGGGACCATCCAGACCTCATCACACAGGCAACGGGGCAGCTCTGAGTATCCAGCCCCTCGTCCCACCCACCTTCTCAGGATGAGTTTGAAACAAAAACCAGGTGTTTTTTTGCTCTTCTGCTGTGTCTTTAGTGGTGGCTGAGGGTCATTAGGCAGGAGAGGGGATGTGGCACCCCACCATTCCCACTGGTGATGCCCATCAGGGAGCAGGGGCACTTTGGCCCTCACAGCATCTCTGCTGCTGCCTCACACCCAGCTCTCAGGGCAACACCACAGCCAGGCACAGGAGCTACTCTTTCCCTCTCCAAGCCCAAACCTGCAGTGCCAAGGGTCCAAAGAGATGGTGATCAGGGAACAGGGGCAGCAGACATGAGCTCTGCATAAAAGACAACTGGGAAATGCAAAATTTAAAATATTTGGGATGGCCTATTCCTGAGGGCACCCTGACAGCCCGAACAGTTCTGGTATTTAGTGAGTCCAGGGGAGTGCATCCCTTAAGGATGGTTGTAGGGAGGATTCATTCAATCCAGGCTTCTGCAGAGCACTTATTGCTGGGGCTTCAGTCAAGCCTGTGTCAGGAAACAGCCACACACTCAGGGTCACAATTATTCACATGTGCTGATGAAGCTCTGTGTGCACAGTTCATGTCATGGTGCCCACATAGGGAGAAACTTCAGTGCAAAAATGTATTTGAAACGGGATTTTCCTCATTTTGGAAGTGTCATTTGGGGAAATGTCTTGGAAACTTGTATTTTCCTTCTGGTTTGTTTTCTCTTTGATGATTTTGTGAAGCTCCTCAGTTTCACTATTCTGTTTATTGGTTTTGCACTCAGGGATTATGCAATAATGGACTATTTGAAATTTCCTGTTCTTTTCATTTGTGTATGTTTGTAATTAGCAGGGGAAGCTTTTCCTGGGCATTGATATAAATACTGTCCTCTCCTTCTAAATCAAAGCAGCCTCAGCCGAGATACTCTGAGGTTTCTTCAGCATCAAAGAGATTGTTCCAACACAAACAAGAGCAACTTTGATCTAAAAACAGGCTCAACCTACCAGCAACAAACAGTAGTGGCTCAGAAATTAAATAAAATGTTTCAGCAATGACATCCTGACCTCAGGGTGCCGGGAGATCAACACCACCTTGTGAAACGGGGTGAAAATCAAATATGGGGGGAGAAATGGACACCAAAAGATACAATAAAACATAAAACTGCTTTAAAACTCAAATGAGAAGGGTTGCCAGCCCTGGGGCTTCCAAAGTGCCCCACTACAGCAACCTTTTGGCTGCCCCTGCACTGCTTCGTGCCTCATTTCCCCCTATCCAGCAGCATCTGCCAACTCCTGGCAAAGAGCAAGGTCTGCCCAGTTTAGGCATCTCTGTGTTTTATTGGAGGGTGATTGAGGCAGAAGAAGGTGTTTGGGGGTTTGTTTGTGGGGATCCCCCCAGCCCAGCAGCCCGGGGGGCTCAGCACCACCCACCTGTGCTGTCCATGGCCCAGCGGCGGCGGCGGGGAGAGTGCACAGCTCCTCCTCACTCCTCTCGGGCATGGCCTTGGGCCCAGGGTCTTGCCTGCAAAAAATTAGGGCACACATGGCTCAGGCTGGCTTTGGAGATCAGGGTCAGCCTCAAATTTGGGAGGCAGCACAAAGCCATGAGGACGCTGTGGGTGCAGGACCCCAGCGTGGATGCGTCCAGGCGGGAGGCAGAGGGTGAGCACAGGTTGTGTTTTGGTGGAGAAACCTTCAGCTCAAAGCTGAACCCATCTGAATATTTGGCTCCCAAAGCCTCCCAGAGCAAGGAGATCCCCAGGGATGAGCATCAGCATCGCCAAGAAGGGCAAGATCAGGAACCTCACCTCCCCAGGATTTAAGAAGAAATGTTCAATTTAAGTCAAACTGAGTCTGAAAAGCAAAGTCCAAATAGAAGAAAAAAAAAAAAAAAAGAAACAACCCAAAAAAAGCCTAAATTTCCATGAATTTTTTATGCTTGATGCTGATCCACTGCCATCCTGATCCAGCATCCCAGAGAAAGAAACCCTGAGGAAAGCTCAGGGGACAGTTACGCTGCAGAGGGAAGCCAGCCTGGAGCCAGACAGCTTCCCTTGCCCTCCAGTATTGTTCTCACCTAAGAAAGGGAAAAAAATAAGCCTAAGAGCTGAGGAGGAAGGAAGGGAGGTCTGTGACACAACTACAACCAGGCTGTGGAGCCAGCACACGGCAGCCACGGGGGAGCAGAGGAGACACAGGTGCCTTCTGTGCAAAACATCCCCTCAGAGATGCTCAGCTGCTGCCATGTACCCACCCCCTGGCACCTCGTGGTCCTGCCCCTCCAGTGCCCACAGCAAAGCAGCATCTCCCCCCGGGCATGTCCCTCTCCCATCTCCCCATCCAAGGGCACAGCCACAACCACAGGACTGTGGTGCTGGTATTTACAGCCAGAGTGAGCTGCTACACGGCTTCCAGCATCTCTGCATTGAGGCTCTTCCAGCCTGCAGGTTTTATCTTCTCTTCTTGCCTTTGGGAGTGGGAAAAAAAAAACCCAACCCCCCCCAAAAAAAAACAAAAAACCAGGCCATAGCTCTGAATTCTGTGATTTCCCTGACACACCCACATTTATGGCTGGTAACAGGGAGCCCACTTCCATCATGCCCCAAAGCAGCACAGGCATCAACAACAGTGCAGTGCCATCAGCCCTCAGAATCCTTCCAAGCACACTCAGACCATCAGCCCACACTTGTCTTTGCTCCATTTAGGATCTGCTCTATTTAATTTGTAGCTTTAAAACCTAACTCTACCCTGGTAGTTCCTAAACCTGCAAATATCCATCAGCAAATCCAACAGCTCTAAACCTGCAGGAGGAGGTGGATGGGCATGTGGGGGAGTGCCATGGTCACACACCACTCAAGCCCCCAGAGCATCCTGCTCACAGCAGCCTCCAGAAACTCGTTAAAGTTTTCCTGCAACACATGAAGTCTTCAGAACCCATCCCAGCCCCTTGTGGCCTCTATTCCTGACCCTGGAGCTGGATAAAGGGTCTGGCACTGAGCCACTCCAGAGGATTTTCACTGCCTGCCAAGCAGCACCACAGGGGCAGCTCCCAGCCACAGGTGACAGCAAGGACAGGGGTCCATCTGCAGCCAGGGCCCTGTTATTGCCACCTCCCTGCCTCTGCCTGCACAGCTGGCAGGCAGCTTGCTCCAGGGCTGGGAGCAGGGAGCAGGTACTAAGTCTCCTCCAGCTCAGCTTGATGCCTGATAGCTCAGAATCACATCTCTGTGGCACATGGGTACTGCTGCCCCAAGGGGACTGTGCTGGGGGGCAGCAGAGGTGCAGAGCAGGGCAGAGGGTATCTATTAAGGTCAGGAAACCATTTCCCCCTCTGCAGCCCACGCTGATGCTGCCCACAGGCTGTTCCTGTCTGTGACACAGTCACCTGCCTTCCCCTTGGCACCCACACTGCCCAGCTCAGGCACCAGCTGATTTCCTGGAGGTGCTGAGCAGAGCAGTGAGCACGGGCAGGATGCCCCCACACCCTGGCCACTGCTGACCACAGCACTGAGAGCCCACCCCGAGCACCAGCCGTGTGTCTGGGGCAAATGGGGCTCTGCTGCTGCAGGCAGAACTGGGATGAGCCCCCTGGTATGCCAGGATCTGGGCCAGAGGAGAACATCAACTAATCCTCCTCATTTCAAACCTTGCAGATCACCCCCCTGAATCACTGCCCACAGAAGGAAAGGGAATGGTTGTCCTGATCCTTTGCCTGCATTAGAGCACCAAATGCCACACAGCAGCATCACACAGAGGATGAGCTGGTTGGCACTGCCATCCTCAAAATTAAACGTCCTGCTGGGGAAGGCACTGTGCTCCCCAAAGCCTCTGTGCCGTGGAGCTGGGGCTGCACTCCGGGCTCCTCTGCCCCCTGCCTGCAGGAAACAGCCCGTGCTAAATGTGTCCGTGGTTTTCCACATCCGCATCCTACCTGCCGGTGCGTGGGAGGGCAGCTGGTGGCCAAACGTGAGACCTGCGTGACAACACTCACTTTCCAAATTTAGCAAAGGGCTCAATGGGACCGGATCAAAGTGAGCTCCTCCTGCCGGAGGAACTTTGGTTCTCTCTTCACCTGTCTGCTTAAAAAAGTGCTTGTTTTCCTCGCTCTCTGCAAAGAGCAGCTGAGACTGAATCCACAGTCCACGTGCTCACTCTGAGTGCTTGGGTCTCCTAAGAAAATTCAACATCAAATGATAAAAACTGGTCCCTGGCATGTTCAGAGTCCAGTCACGCTGCCTGTGGGAGAATGGAGAAGTGTTGTAGGACAAAAGGCATGAAAGGACATAAGTAGAAACAGGCTGGTGAGGAAGACTGGGGTCAGCCTGGTTCCTGCCAGGTTCCAGCCACTGGTTCTCACTTGGCCTGGCACAGGAGCCCAAATGAGCAGAAAATCACCCCTTTTCACTGGGGTTGTTTTTTGCCTGCTTTGCTCCCAAGGGTGAGGGTACCAGGGCTGCCAAAGGAGGAGGAGGGATAAGGATGGGAAGGACTGGACCACAGCAGCCCCAGTTTGGACAGCAGGGCCACATTTGCCCTCCCTGGCCACGACAGACAGGGCTGCCTGCCCTTCCCTCCTGGGCTTCATCAGGACTCTCCCCACAGCCACTGGCCCTGCAGTCACCCCAACACAAATTCAACCCCAGTCACATGGAGGGGAAGAATCTGAAGCTGCAAAAACCTCTTCTGTAGCCAAGGACTAAATTCTGCCTTTGTGCAGAGCATTTCCAGACAGCTGCCTCCTGTGGACACGGAGGCTGCTCCCCAGTCGAGGTGCCTGGGTAGTTTTTGGGTGACATTAATGAAGCCAGGCTGGTGTATGTCAAATGACCTGATCCTGGCACCTCTTGTGCTGAGCAGAGAGTGTCAGGGAGCGAAAACCCAGCCTAGGCCCCTCTGGGAAGGCTGACCATGGGAGATGAAGCCCATCACCTGGCAGGGGGCATTCCTTGAACATGACCTAGAAGCCACGGGCCACTGCAGGGACACAACAACCCTCTGGACCTCTAAAGACACACTTAGAGCTGCTGATTTGGGTGAAAAAGGTTTGAACTGCAGGATGTGTGGAACTGCAGGCACAGTTCCACATGGAGCCCACAGTGCTCGTGTCAGAGCCCTGGGAGATCACCCAGAAACTGGGGTGTGGCAGGACCCCTGTCACTGCACCAGAAGGTTTCTTGGCTGCTGAGACAAGACCAGTCCCCACTCCCACACTGTGTGTCTGCCTGCCTGCCCCACTGCTCCCAGGACACAGGTGCCATAAATCCCCTGGAACACCAGACACGACACACTGGGTGTGGTGCTGTGAGGCTTTGACAACTCCTTCCCTGGAGAAGATAGAGACAGATATATCCCTGCATCCTCTGCCTTCAGGGGCAAGTCCCTTCCTGATGGTTCCTTTCCTCTTGACACCCATTTAGATCACAGACCACAGGGCTAAAGACCCTGGTTCCAGACACCTCTGTGCCTTGTGCACTGAGCCCTGACCCTCCACGTGCCACACAAGCCCCCCATGCCCAGGGTTTGCTCAGGAGCTGTGTGGGGATGGATGGCAGGTACAGAGAAATGTCTCAGCTGCACTGCAGCTCCCCTGGCTCATCCATGGATCCAGGCAAGCCAGGTCCCCCTCTCTCAGGTTTGAACTGCTGCCCTGGGGTCTCATGTGGGGACACTCAGCCAAGGGGACTTCCCCGAGTCCCTGGACCAGACCTTCAGCATTAACTGTGCCTCATCCCAAGACCCCAGTGCAGCAGACAGGACTTGCTGCCGACCCAGAGGAAGGGGAGCACCAGACATCAGAGCTCCCCACTACAGGCAGCCCTCTCTGCCTTTCACACCTCTCCCGAAATGACTGATCCCTGGCAAAAGTAAGGACAATGGTCCCCATTTCCGGGGATGGAACCTGCGCTGGTCCTTGTGGACTAACTCAGACCTTTCACCTGGGAATCCCTGCCCAGAAGGATGGGGTAGAACCCCCCTTAGCCTGGCCCTGGAACCGAAGGAAGGACCCTGTCCCGAAGCACTTCGGATCCGGGCTGCACTCACCTTCCCGTGTGACCTTCCAGCTCCCAGGAACACTGCTCCTTTTGGGGCACAGGACCTTCCCGGCAGGCACATTGTGAGGAGGAGGAGGAGGAGGAGGCAGCAGGTGAGGTCTGGACGCTTCCTACTGATCCCTACAGCAGATCCCTGCGGAGCCCGCACACGGTGCTGCCGAGCTCGGGGCTCGCTCCTGCTCCCGGTGCCTGTGCCCGAGCGGAGCAGGGACCACAGCCCGGTACCCCAGCAGGGGAAGGGTCACGGTGCCAGCCCTCACACGGCCCTGGGGCGGTGGTAGATGAGCTGAGGGGAAATAGGGCGGTGCAGGGTGTAAAGCAAAGCCCTGCAAAAGTGCCGGCAAGAGGCAGCAGCCTCTCGGTTCCTTCATCACACCCGTGAGGGTTTCTCTGCTTTCTGTCCCCCTCCTCCCCACTTGGATCTCTTCCCTTCCCTGCAGCAGACACAGCTCATCCCATAACTGGTTATTTTGCTGTCTGCCAGCTCAGCAAGACCAGAGACTTCTCTGCATTCATCCCACTGCTTTGCAGAGCTGCAAATCTGCACTTCCTCTGTGCAATTCTTAAAATACCCATGCCATCAGCTGGATTTTATTTCATTTTCAGGGAAAGAAATTTTAAAGGGAAGGGAGAGAAGTCATATTTCTCCCTTCAGGTTTCAATAAGTATGAGATTTATAGTGAAAAAACCCTCAGTGACTCAAAAGCCTCCTTCCCCAAGAGTTTGGGGCAGTTATGGGAACCATCTGGTTATATTCTTAAAAATGAAGAACTTTGCATTGAAAGTACCCTGGAAACTGGCTGATAAATCTATGGATGGAAGGGCTTTGCAGCCTCATCTTCCTTTTCCAAACTACCAGGGGGCTGGAGACAGCATGAGCAGAACCTGGCTGAGCACCAATCCTTCCTCAGGCCCCTCCTCTGCAGGGCAGCAGTTCGTGGGGATTCATCCCTGTTTTTTGAAACAGGGTTTTTTTATTCTACTGGAGCAGTTTCCTGCTCTATTTCATCTGGGATAATACAAGATGCAATGCTGTCCCCTTTTGGGGTGATGTCGCTGGGGCTGGGATCTTCCAGCAGCTGCCTCCCTCCTCACCTCTCCATCCTCCCCTGCTCATCCCACTGAACCTCCTTCCTCCTAAGCAGAGGGTCTCCATTTGCTGTGGCCCAGGTGTGCACAAAGAAATAGTCACCTTCCTCCAGGGCTGTCCCCTCCCCTGTCCTCACAGCCAGGAGGAATGGTGGGGACACCACACCAATGCCCTCTCCTTCCTGTCATTGGCAGGGCAGACACCAAAGCCCTGTGATGAGGTGGGTCTCAGCAGATCACACATTAACGTCTTTGCTTTTTGGATGTGTCCAGAGGGTCCTGTCTATGGCTGGGTGGGCACCACCAGGTTGTACAGACAGCAGATCACTGGCCCCTGTAGGATCATCAGTCCCTACTGCACAAAGAACCAAGCTGGGCTTCTTGACCTCCCTGAAGGAGGATCCATGTTCACTCAGCCCTTGTTAGATTGCTTTAAATATATCATGGGCTAGCACCCTTCCTGGAGTCAGACTCCATCCCCTGCAGTCCCAAAGGTCCCTGGGTCAGCTCAGGACTGTGTGGTCCCATGTGCTACCCCAGGCAGGGCTCACTGACCACGTGCCTCCAGCACCCCAGAGCCAGGCACGGCACAGCCACAGCCTCCCCACCCACAGGGATGGGGGACTTTTGGAAGAGCTGCCAATGCACTTGCAGCAAACACCCAAAAGCCTTCACAGATGGCAGAGGAATCCAGCCTGACCAGCACCAAAGCTGAGACCAGGAGGCCACCTGGGCCGTGTCCCAGCCCTCCAGCAGCCCACCTCCCCCTCCTATTCCATTCTGCTGACATTGCAACAAGCACAGCCATGCAGAGCCATGGGGGTGCAGGAACAACCCATCTCTGCAGGAAAGCACATCCCTGTCCCAAGAAAAGGGTGTTTCTCTCTTAGCTCTGAGGCAGGAGTTGAAGCTCAGCCCTTTGTGAGGCCACTGGGGTGAGACTGAAGGTCCAACACAGAGGAACAGAGATGTGTCCATCCAGGTGAGTCACTTCAACCCATCATCCTCAGTGAGGGAAGTGACTCAGGCTGTCCCCTGCAGGCAGTCAACGAGGGGATGCACAGCCCCTCAAGAAGATGTGCTGCTCTGTCTCATGGGCTGTCAAAAGCTGTGGAAATCACCAAAAACTGAGCCCCCTAGACTAAGTGAAACACATGAGACACAGACTCAGTGATTCAGAAATACCTGAAGCCACGAAAGAAACCCTAAACCCAAACCTTTTGGCATTGCAAGCAGGGCTGGCAGCAAACAACAGGCTCCCTTGGGAAGCTTGGCTGCACTATCCTGCCCCATTCTCCAACGTGTCCAGGCATCCTCTGCTGCCCAGCACATCCTGCCTTCGATCCTCAGTGCCATACCTGGAGCTCTGGGGGATGTCCCCTGTTCCACCTCTGCCCAAGGACAGCAGTGACACAGCAGGGCAGTCCCAGCCCATGGAGCACACATGTTTGCTGCCTTTGAGTTATATTTAGTCCCTCTCCAAAGCCAGGCTCTCCACGCCTCCTGCAGCCCTGTGTTTAGTTACAAATTCACTACACAGGCACATCTAAGGTTTCCTGTGGTTGTTTATCAGCTCCACTACAAGCGCTCGAAAAGAAAAGCCGGTGCCTTGCACAGGCACGGAGCGTGGAAAGCTGCTGCCCTGGCCGTGCTCTCCCCTCTCCCCCATCCCACCACCAGCAGCTGCCCCGATCCCAACTCTTCCCATCCTGCAGCAGACACCCTGGCTGGCTCCCAGAGCAAGGAAGGATCATACCAGTACCATTGTGAGTGAGGAACGAGCAGTTCGGTGCTGGCACACGCTGAAGGGAGACGTGGTGAGTGCTCAGCCGCAGGGGACACACACGAGCGCAGCGTTTCGTCATGGGCTGACAGATGTCCCGTGGAGCAGCCCAGAATTCACCACCCCCTCGTGCCTGCCCTCCCCCTGCACTGCCTTTGGGTGAGGCTGGTTATGAAAGTAGCACATCAGAGGCTCTGAGTAACGTTGTGGCAGTGGCCGCCCAGCCTGTGCTTCCTTCTGGATCTGGCGGCACTGACCCGAGCCCAGGTACCAGCTGGGAGCCAAGGGGGGATGTGTGAGCCCAAGGGCTGCTTCCCCCAGGTGAACCTGAGGGTCTGTGAGAACCTCTGGGCTGCTCCCAACTGCAGCTGGCAGCTCCCAGAACGCCTGTGGAGCCAGAACTATCCCTGTCCCCCCAGGACAGGCTGATGCTGGGGGGAGCCCATCAGAGGTAGGTCTGACATCCTGTTTGCACCCTCCTCTTAAACCATGTCCACCTGCCAGTGGAGCAAATGCTATTTCTGGCCCTGATCCCGACCTCCCGCCCAGCTGCACAGCTCAGGTAGGAAAGCAAGACAAATGCAGCTTTCCAACCTTCAGACCTCCTTATTGTCCTGCAACAGCAGCTCCAGGCTCCCCTGAGGACCTGAGCCTTGGCCAAGGATAAACACCAAGGGCAAGGTCTGTTCCATCTCCCCTTCCATCAGCTGCCCGGAGAGAGGGGTCTCAGTTCAAACGAAAACTAAGCAAAGCTTTGCTTCTGAAACTCAAACCCCACAGAAAGATCCCCTGTCTCACTTCTGTCCCCATTCAGACACACTGCAGGAGTGGAGGGGACCTGCAGTAGAGGTGGAAGGACCACGTGTGCTGTGGCCCAGCCCAGAGCCCCCCTTCTGGTCTGATTTTCAGATTTAGCTCAAAACCTGGCAGGGCCTGTGGTTTCAGACAGCTCTGACATGAAACCAGATGCTCTCCCTCGGGCTCTTACTGCCAAGGAAAAGCATCTCAAGCTCAGGCTCTGCTTTCCAGCATCTCTTTGCGGCGCCGCTTTCCTGCTGGTTGCTCTGGGAAGACGTGGCCCTGCCAGGAGACTGGTGTCCATGGAGGGAGAAATAAAGGATCTTGGAGCCATTTCACTAATGAAACACCTCTGCAGCTCGTACTGCAGCGGACATTCATCAGCCCTCAGGACTGAATGAGCCCCAGAGCCCTTTGCTAAAGCTGGTGTGGAAGTGGAGCAGCTTCCTGGACACTAACGACCCTTTGGAGACTTCCTTGCCAACGTCACATTTCATTCTTCCTAAGGAAAGAAACGAGTTTTCCGGACACATCAGCTTTTTAGATTTAGCATCTCTTTCCATTCCCAGAGAGGGCTTTGGAAAAAACAAGCAGAGGGAAAAAAATATGTGTGATTTGAAAACCGCTGCCAGGTTTGTGCTCACAAACAGCCCCGAGCTGCCCCACTGAGGGGGAAATAAAAGCAGGCAGAGCTCAGGCTCCCAAATGTGGAGCCTGGGAGAGGCCAGGCAGGGAGCTGGCTGCTTTCCTGGGGTGGAAGAGGCTGCAGGATGGCAAAGCTCTTCCCTGCCTCCATACAGCCCCATTCCCTGAGCAAAACCTCCTTCATACAGAACCTTCACCAGCAGAGCCACTGCTGGTACAGTCCCTGCACTAAGACGTGCTCTGTGTCACCAGCTGAGAGAGAAGAGTTCTCAGTAACAGCAAATTCCTTCAGAACCATGGAATGGTTTGGGTTGGCAGAGGCCTTAAAGCTCATCTCATTCCAACCTCCCTGGCATGGGCAGGGACCCCTTCCACTAGCCCAGGTTGCTCCAAGCCCTGTTCAACCTGGCTTTGGACACTTCCAGGGATCCAGGGGCAGCCACAGCTTCTCCAGGCAACCTATGCCAGGGCCTCACAGCCCTCACAGTAAAGAGTTTTTTCCTAATATCCAATCTAAACCTACAGTTTTTCAGTTTGAAGCCATTCACCCTTGTTCTGTCACTCCAGACCCTTGGAAATAGTCTCTCTCCATCTTTCTTGTTGGCTCCCTTCAGGTACTATCAGGCTGAAATTAGGTCACCCCTTCCCTCCTCCAGGCTGAACAAACCCAATTCCCTCAGCCTTTCCTTGCAGGAGAGATGCTCCATCCCTCTGATCATCTTGGTTTACCCCTCACAAAGAAATCTGAGGTTCAGAAACATCAGTTTGGGGGTGTGCTCAGGATTTTTTGCTGCAGAGCCAGCAGCTCCCCCCTGGTTGCCCACGTCCACATAAGGAGGGTGACCAGAGTGACCACAACAAGTTGTGTGTGGCACCTACCCCTGCTGTCAGCAGAGAAGCAGGTTGGTGGTGCTCTCTTGGCACTGCTCTGGCAGTGGGGACAGAATGATGTGACAGTTGCCCACAGGGCTAACACAGAGCACAGAGAAGATTAGCAAGGAAGGGATGGGTGCATAGTGTATCAGGAGGGCAAGGTCAATAATGAGCTTTGATTACATGGTATGGGCAACAACAGACACCTCAGGCCATGGGCACCCCTGTAACTCCAGTCTGGCCTGGGGAACCACAGCAGAGATTCACTCACAAGCAAAACCCATCCCAGCACAGATCACTCACGACAGCAGCTCCCTTGGAGAGCTCCTGCCCAAATCACATCTGATGAATGGTGCTGTCTTCAAGGCATGTCACACCTCCAAACAGAAAGACATGACTCAGCCAACACAGCATCTGCCTTCAGAACAGCCATTAACACCAGCAAAGCTCACCAAATAGGAGAAAAACTGGGAAAGCAGCTCCTGAGAGCCCCCAGGGCTGAGTAGGAGACGTGTCAGCATTAGGAAGGCTGGGCACAGCCACACTGAGAGTCCTCTTGGTCAGTGCTCTCCCAAGCACTCAGAGCAGAGGAGCTCCAAGTGAAATGAGAGTTTGGGTGCTGGGGAGTGGTGCTGCTCCTGCCCACACCTCAACAGGCAGCTACCACTGATAAAGGGTGATTATGGCCTGTCACATAATCACTGTGGCTGTGCCCACCCCGTGTATCACAAGGTGATGGGGAGGGGGCAGTTCTGAAGGCACCAGTGAGATGATGCACAGGGCAACCCTGCTAAAGGGGCCACATACAGGTTGTACATTAAGGTTGTTGTCACCTGTGGAGTGAGACCATGTCCAAGCAGGACAGCTCACAGGATCCCAGGGAGAAACCATCAGAACCAAAACAGAGAACAGGGAAGCTGCTCCAGTGGGGATGTGCAAGTGGTGCCTGGCAGTGGGGAAGAGTGGCCGGTCTCCTTCCCCACAGTTCCTCCACAAGCAGAGATTATCTTATTTTTGAGGCAAAAATAAGTGTTCCTGTCACAGAACAACCTGAACACATGGTACAGAACACTCCTGTAAAACCACTGGTAGTTGCCCTGAGCCATCTCACTCAGGGCCAAGAAGTCTGCTCCCCAGCTGACTCAAGGCCAGCCAGTCAGGAATATGGACAGGTAACAAAGAGTGATGCCTCACAGCTCTGTTTCTTTAGGAAGCAGGGCTAAACCCCAAAATACACAGCAAATTATTTTAAGGTAGAAACAGCATCAGAGCCAATATTACAGCAGCCCCCCAATACCTGCTGTCAGACTAATCCTGTGCACTGGAGCCTCATCTCAGGGTCAGCAGGGAGAGGCTCCAGGACAGAGCCCTGCAAAGGCCCAGGTCTTGTCAGAACAGTTGGTGGCTTTGAGGGCTCAAACTATTTCCTCAGGTCAAATTAACCTTTGGGAGAAAGCTGTGCAGCTTGAACAGCTTCATATGACAGAGCACAGGCTGCTCATGGATTTCACCAGATTGATCCATGTTTCCTTCCATTGCAGATGTAGGATGTACCTTTAGCTGTAAAGGCTGAATTAATGTCTTGTAGATTTGAGCTGCCAACAGAGGGGCTTGGAAATATTGGGAAAGCCTTGGGAACCACATAACTCACTCTGTAACCCCAGTACCAAACAAGTACACACCTAAAAGTTTGTGTAATACTCAGAGGTGATAAATCAGCCCCTGAAGCCCAGAGGAATTTGTTTCTGTGTTCAGCCTTGGTCATGGAACAGAAAGAAAAAGTGCTGCTAAGTTGCACAGACACTGGGAGAGCTCCCGTGGGAGTCAAGAATACCCCAGGGAGCGGTCAGGGTGCAATGGCTCAGTGCCTCTGCTGCAGAGAGGGGGTGCAGAGGAAAGCACTCAGGGCAGGAGGACTAAAACGTGCCTGTTGCACAGAGTTGGCTCATCTACTTTTTTTTGCAGCTTTTTGCTTCCTTTCTGGACGGGGCTCTGCTCTCTCCTCGTTATCGCCGCTGCCATCGCTCTTTATTGCCCCGTCACTGCTGCAGCGCTCGGGGCCCCAGGGGACAGCTGAGGCACCAGGCCAGGGGGAGGGGAAGTTGGGCAGCCACATCACTGCACAAACAGCCAGCTCTGGAGTGTGCACCATGCTAAAATCCCGAGCACAGGCTCTCCCCAGCTGGGTGCACGAGCACTGCCCACGCCACGGGACAAGGAGCGGGGATGGAGGAGTCCCCCGGTGATGGCCGGGAGTGGTGCTGGGCAGGTGACTCTGTTCCCTCCAGCTGGGAGTTGCTTCACACAGAGCAAAATGAACAAGCATGAGCTGGTGCTGAACCAGCCCCAAGTCAGTGATGTAACTAACTCACCCATCTGGGCTGTCTGTGCAGGGGATGAGTGAGCAGCGAGTGCCCAGGGGCTTGGAATGATGGCCAGAGAAGTAACAACATCAAAACTACCCGTGTCTGCTCCGGAGCTCGGGCAGCAAAGTCCCCACACTCCTCCCTGGGACAGGCTCCAGAGCAAACCCCATTTCCCCCCAGGATCCTGCTCTCTGCCAGGGTGCAGCAGGAGCAGCTTGCACAGATATTCCTTTTCTGAGGAGAAGCAGCACATTCCCCATCTCCAGCACCATTAGTGCCCCCTCCCCTAATTCTTCCTGAGAAAAGGAATCAAACTGCCCCTGTCCGTGGCTTTCCAGGTTCTTTATTCCACCGGGATGCAGCACTCATGCACACACCACCAACCTCCAAGACATAAAGCATTCCCCTGTTACAGGGGACCAGCAGAGCGGCAGGTGCCCCTCGAGGGAACAGGGAGAAAAGGCAGAGCAGGAGCAACACAACTCCCATGCACAGACCCGGAGCAAAGCGATCCCCGGAACTCTTACCTGCTCCTTCAGGGCAGGCACCGGGACCCCAGCGAGTCACACCCGCTCCAGAGGTCCCGTCCAGCGCGGGGGGCACAGGAGGGTCCCGGGGGGGGCATCGCAGGGGCTGCTGTGCCCGGTGGGGAGGTCGGCGGGGGCCGGCAGAGCCCCGGGGCGGCTGCTGAGCTCCGCAGCCACTTCAAAGTCTGCACAGCAGAAAGGGAAGCGACGAGTTATTTCAAGACAACTTCCTCTTTCATAGAGAAGTCCCCCAAGGAGAAATCTGTCCCCGCGCAGGTCGCGCTCGCCCGGCGCTCTCCGGACGTGCAGGACCAGGCGACAGAGGGCTGGGTCCTGTCCTGCCCCTAATCCCCACAAACCAGCCGTGCAAGTCTGCCTGCTCCGGGACCAGCCTGGCCCTGGTGCCCGCACAGCCCCGGCCGTGCCGCCGACCACCCCATGCCGGGGCAAATCCAGCGCTGCCGCCTCCCGCTGCACGCCCAGGAGCTTGGAATAAACAGCGTCGCTACGAGAGGAGAGGTGGAGTCCGTCCAAGAGGACGCTTTTCCAGTCCCCGTTCCGGGCACAGCGTTCTGTGTCTCTGCCAGCGCCTCCCGCCCGGAGCATCTCGGGCACATCTGCCTTTGCTCAGTGCCAGCCCCTGCCTGCTGCCAGCTCCGGGATGCAGCCTGGGCAGGGGATGCCCAACCCCTTCTGGAGCGTGTTCATGGAGAAGGTTGGCTTTGCAGTGGCAGAGGTGGTGGCTGGAGCAGGTGTGGCTGTGCTCAGCAGGGCGTCACGTTGTCACCACTTGTGGCTCAGTGACAGGAGTGCAGCTCCCGGGATGAGTCTGAACACGGCCCTGGGTGAGGCTGCTCAGGGCTGCTGAGGTCTGCTGATGTCCTGGTGCTCAGTTAAGGCTGGGATGTGCTGGCATGAGCCCGGGCTGGCATATGGAAGGAATGCATGGATACAGCAGACAGCCCAAATCAGGAGATAAATGTTGATCCCCATGGGATGTGGGTGCAGGGTTGGGATGAACCTGCCAGCTCTGTCATCCCAGAGAGCTGCTGGAACACAAGTGTGTGTGTGTCCCGTGCTCTGCTGCACAAAGTGCTCAGGACAGACCAATGCATGGGCCAACCCCTCTGGCCAGCAACTGCCACCACCAGGACTGTCCCCATTTGTGGCCAGGGACCTGCTAGATCAGCTCCTCACCCCAACTCTTACCCAGAGCAGGGTTTGAAGTGCTGAGCTTTGCTGGGGTAAACGAGTTGGGGGTAGAGAGTTCTTATGGAGGGAGCGTGGGAACTGCAGCTGATGCTGCATCACTTCCCATCTTCTTCTGCACGAGAAAAAGCATTAGGTATAGTTACATACCTGGGCCCCAGATTTAAAAATAACCTGNGCATGAGCCCGGGCTGGCATATGGAAGGAATGCATGGATACAGCAGACAGCCCAAATCAGGAGATAAATGTTGATCCCCATGGGATGTGGGTGCAGGGTTGGGATGAACCTGCCAGCTCTGTCATCCCAGAGAGCTGCTGGAACACAAGTGTGTGTGTGTCCCGTGCTCTGCTGCACAAAGTGCTCAGGGCAGACCAATACATGGGCCAACAACTGCCACCACCAGGACTGTCCCCATTTGTGGCCAGGGACCTGCTAGATCAGCTCCTCACCCCAACTCTTACCCAGAGCAGGGTTTGAAGTGCTGAGCTTTGCTGGGGTAAACGAGCTGGGGGTAGAGAGTTCTTATGGAGGGAGCGTGGGAACTGCAGCTGATGCTGCATCACTTCCCATCTTCTTCTGCACGAGAAAAAGCATTAGGTATAGTTACATACCTGGGCCCCAGATTTAAAAATAACCTGCTTCCTTCCTGACTGGAGAGAAAGGCAGGAGGAGGCAGTTGAACTGGCTGTCAGTGTTACTCGCATTCAGTTCTCACTCCCTTCACTGGTGCTAAATTGCTGTGTGGAGCAGCATCCCCATCCCCATCCCATCCCATCCCCATCCCCTTCCCATCCTCATCCCCATTCCCATCCCATCCCCATCCCCATCCCCTTCCCCCGCCCGCCCCAGCAGCCGCCCCGTGGGCAGGAAGGCTCTGGGGAAACAACAGCAGCAGCACACAGCAACACACGACAACATCCTCAACATCCTCGTTTCCCCTGTCTTGTTTTCGTTCACAGTCGCTCCCATTCATGAAGGACACACACACACGTGTCCTGAGCCCGGTCACCACAGGCACCATGGCTGTGGGATGTACACATGGAGTCCTGTTTGCAAAGCTTTGGCCCTGCCAGAGTCAGAATTAGCACCTCCAACGTGCCCAGGCTGATTTTGGGCATCACTCCTCAGCTGTCCCGTGCCTATCCATACATCCTCACGCCGTGTTTGTCTGTCCTTCCTCTGCAGGAGTTACCTGGTGTGCAGGAGCTCTGGCCACAGGCAGAAGTTGCCAAGCCATCCTGTTCCCCAGGCAAATGCCAGGGAAAAGTAATGAAGCCAATGCACTCATGGGAGTGGGGGGATGAGCCCCACAAGTTGCAAAGGAGGGGGAAAGAGTGACTCTGGTACATGGCACCCCCTTATCAGATATGCTCACTTTGCTGAGGTTTCACAGGCATCCTTCAAGGCTGGGATCTCCCACATGCTGCTGGGTATTTTCACTCCTCCCCTCTCAGCTGGTCACTGCAGGCCCCAAGCCTTCACCATTCCCCTTATTTTCACGAGAATTGGACTCTCTCCTGGTGCACAGCTATGGGAGGAGGAGGCCAGAGACCTTCCTTGGACCGTCCCCATAGCAAACATCCAGCACCTCCCTCATTGCCACCAGTTTTGGGATCCCAACCCAAAAATTCACTTAGCTAAAGGGTCCTTCTGGAGACCTTCCCCCCCTCCCTTTTCCACCTCTAGTCATAGCAGCAGCAGCCCTCCTGGGGCAGGGCCATGTTCTCTTGTGGCAACACATGGAAGGGGGAGGAAGGGATTGATTCTCCATATTTTCTGTCATTGAACACTGAAACACAGGGGCAGCCTGAGAACAGGACAGGGAACTGCCAAGTCATCCCAGATAACATCACACTTCTGGCCACGGAGAGAGGAAGAGCCAGGTATGACCCTGCTCGAACAAAGCCTTCATTCAGAACACTAAAAAGAGTAGAAAGGAACCAAAATGAAGTAGAGAAAGAATCTCTTGTGTGGCAAAACATCTCTTTCTTCCTGCAAACACTGTCCTCTGTGATTTAAAGTTATTCTGGGAGCCTTTCTTGTTCCCTTCTGTGCATGAGAGGGGTACACAAGAGTTTTGAAGCAGTCTGAATCACTCCCAAGTAGAAAAAGTCTGTCCCCTGAAATGATCTCCTGATACTCTGAGGGCTGGAGCCCCTCTGCTCTGGAGCCAGGCTGAGATAGCTGGGGCTGTTCAGCATGGAGAAGAGAAGGCTCTGGGGAGAGCTTAGAGCCCCTTCCAGTGCCTAAAAAGGCTCCAGGAGAGCTGGAGAGGGACCTGGGACAAGGGATGGAGGGACAGGACAAGGGAGAATGGGTTTAAGCTGAAAGAGGATAGATTTAGATGAGACATTAGGAAAGAATTTTTGACTGTGAGGGTGGTGAGGCCCTGGTACAGGGTGCCCAGAGAAGCTGTGGCTGCCCCATCCCTGGAAGTGTCCAAGGCCAGGTTGGATGGGGCTTGGAGCAACCTGGGCTGGTGGAAGGTGTCCCTGCCCATGGCAGGGGGTGGGATAAGACAACTTTTAAGATCCCTTCCAACCCAAACCATCCTATGATTCTGTGAAACAGAAAAAGCTCACCTGAAGCACCAATTCAGGAGAGGAGGTTTCCAGCCTGGAGAGGAACTTGCTGCCCACAAAGGGGCATTTCTGCCAGGGGAGCAGCAGGCAGCTCTCCGTGCTCTTGAGATCCTGCCGTGTCCTGAACTCGTGCCGGCAGCAGCAGCTCCCCACCGAGCCCAGCAGCCGCCTCAGCAGGTCTGGTCCCTCCCGGTGGTCACACCCCGGCCCCTCGCAGCCCCTCTCTCGGCTCTGGCACTGACAGGGCTGGCAGAGCAAAGGTGGCAGTGCCAGCCGTGGCATCAAGCGGGGCCGGCGGAGACGGGGCTGCTCCTCCTCCCCAACAGGAACGTTCCGTTCCTATTTTGGCCGCTGCTCCACACCCTCCCCGTCAAAGGGGAGCTCTGGAAAACTCTCCTCCTGCCCTGGTTTCTATTCATGGATGCTTTACTTCTCCCTGCTTCAATTTTCCGTCATTACGTGGCTGCTTTAATAACACACCTCCCGGGTCATCTGAGTTGCTGAGGGAAGAAAAGGTATTTGGGCAAAGAAAGTGGAGCTGTTTGAGCTCCACTCCCATCCTGCTGGGAAACCTCCTCCTGGCACATGTCCAAACCCCCAACACTTCGGTCCATGGATGATTTCCTTACAGTTTATAAGGGAATAGGTCACAAAACAAGCAATATTTTGATGCTGCATCTCTATTTTCCACCCTGGCATTCAGCCCAGTTCTATTTTTATTCCAGCTTCAGCAAATATAGCTGATGGGTGGATTTGGGGAGAGGGAAAGCCAAGCACACAGCCAGTTTGATGGTATTTAAGTTGCTTTTTTCATTTCTCTAAAATGAGTCATCTCCAACTCTTTCTATTTATCTTGAAAAAAAATCATAATAAGGAAAGAGCAGCAGCAAAAGATAATGACAATAATAGTAATAAACCACAGACTGTTCAAGTCTCAGTTTGTCCTGCAAAGGTGGAAAATATCATTTAATTGATAAATACTGTACAGGTACCAGCACCAGGAGGTGCAGCTTCTTAACTACAAATTGATGAATCACAGGTCACCCACTTGTGAGCAGGAAACTTTGAGGCACCTGGAGAAAAGGGATCCAGTGCCATGGTGGGTGCTGGAGCTGCCTCGTGCTGATGAGCTGGGCACGTCTGTGCTCACAGGGGTTGTCAGTGACTTGCCAGTGCTGAGGAAGAGATCAGCCTCTTGAAATGGGGGCGGATTGCTTTGTGCCCAAAATCTGAAGTGCTGCACACATGTACACCGAGGGTTATGTGCCTGCTGCTCACACAACCAGGATCTTCATCCCAGAATTTACGGCTCTCCCGTGGGTACCAAGGTGACAGTTTTGGAAAGAGATCAATTCCTTGAGCTTATCGGTTCTGCCAGAGATAAAGTGCAACAGGAAACAGCTCATTTTAATCACAGTCCCTGCAGCACTCGCTGAGCTGATAAGCTGAGTGGAGAAGCTGTTTCTACAGTTGTTGTTCAGGATGAACAGAGTAGAGCTTTTGAAATGCTCATTAAGCTTCCAAGGCAGAGAAAGGGGCAGGTTGTTTCTGAATCTCAAGGTTTACTTCTTTGGAGAAGCCCGGGGCAGGGCTGGACTCAGAAACCAGCCCGCAGTGCGTGCCGAGGAGGGGATCATGGAGCTGCTCGTGCTGCACTGCCTGCTCATCCTGCCTCCCCCGAGTGTGTCCTGCAACATCAGCCTTCTCCAGTCTTGCACCCTTGCTTCTTCTCCACATATTCCCAAAAATGACAGCAAGAGGGAGCCCCTCGCTCAGTCCCAAAGTAGGGATCTCCCAGCAGACCCTCCCTGGAGGACCCAGGTCCTGGGTAACCCGACAGACCCTCCCCAGATTTCTGGTTACAGGGGCAACATCTCAACCCGCGTTTCAGAGGTGTCTCTTAGAAAGAACCTGCAATCACCAGCATACAAAGGCAGCCCAAGCCCATACACACCTCACCACCACTGGACATCATGTTTGCACTCTCCCTGGTCACAGCCATGCCACTGCTTTGGCCACAGAGTGGTCACTCAGGAGCCCTGATGCAAGAGGAGCCACAGCCAGAAGCAGAACCTGCCCTTGTGAGGACAGAGAGTGTTCATCTGACTGAGCCACCCTGCTCCAGGCCCTCCCTGTGGCTGGAAACACCAGCTAAACACACAGCATTACACTGGCCCATTGCTGCCCAGAGAGTTTTATGCAGCCAAACCCAAGCCCAGGTTATCCCAGAGATGGGTAAATACCACAGAATATTTTTCATGCTTGCTTTGATTTGGATTTCAGTTTTAGGATGTGTTTTCCAAGCCCTTAACCTTTGCATGTCACCACTGTGAGTGCTGCAGTGAAGATGCCTGTGGAGGGGAGAGGGGATTCTGAGAGCACTGAGAATACTGGAAGAAGGTGAGTTGGGAATTGGCACAGAAAAGCCCCCTATTCCTCATGCAGTCATCTGTCTGCACCAACTCATAGCCAGACTGGTAATTATGCAACTTTGCATCATTAGCACACCATTTACTGCTCTCCCGTGACTTTTCCCTGCCAGGAGAACTCTGTTCCTCATGCAGGCACAGGGAGCCTTATTACCTTTTAATTGATCAGTGATTAGCACCAGAGGATAAGGGCAGTGGAGCAGAGGCACTGCCAGGAGAGGTGAACAGCTGCCTGGAGCCCAGGAAAGTTCCACTTGTCCAGTTCCACTCCCCTTAGTCCTGAGCAAAGGTCAGTCCTGAAACAACCAGGGAAGCCCTTTTGCAGTCAGGGGTGCTGGACAGAACCCTTCAGAAATCAGCAAAATTCACAGGAGTTTCCAATCTTTACAACTTCCTGTAAAAGCAACTGAAACGTGCACATGGGAAACAGCCGGATCCACCAGCCCAGAAACCTGGAGCCACAAGAGGGAACCAGGGCAGGGAATTCGGCAGGAGAAGACATTCTCTGGGTTTCTTTTGCTTCTCCCTTTTCTTCTGGAAGTGCTAGATTATTGGTGGCTCAGCAAACCCCTCTGGGTCAGGCAGATGCTGTCGCTGGCACAGGGGTGAATTTGGGCACCGTGCCCGGGTTGGCCCATCACTGACTCAGGCAAGGAGCCCAGCTCAGGGCTCGCTGCCAGCAGGACCTGAGCTGGCCCCAGGTGCCCCTCTGCCTCTGCTGAAGGAAATTTGAGCTGCAGAGATGGGAGCAGACAGGCAGCACAGATGATGCTATGGGGCTGTGACCCAGGAGACATTCCAGGCACGTTAATCCCAGCCCTGTAATGGATCACAGGGACTGAGCACTGCTGGGAAGTTCACTCTGCTCTCTGCTACTTCTTGCTACAGCTGAGAGAGCAGATGAGCTCCTCTGACATGCCTCCTGTAAGAGACCTCCTGGAAATAATTCAGGTCCAAATTCAGCCTAATTCAGGTACCCAAAATCCCATAACAGAGGAGGGGGGGGATTTGTGGTTTAGGGGTGTGTTTGTTGTTGAGAACAAACAAAAGCAGATTATCATTCCAGCTTGGAAAATTTTCCTTATCTGTCTTTTCAAAAGACCTGTTCTTTTTAGTTAAAATATACTTTTTGTTATTGTTTAATCAGAGTGGAAAATAAAAAAAAGATAGCATTTTGTTATGGATTAGCTGATTAAGAGAAGTTATTCTCATCTGGTTTTTGGCTTGTCTGAGCTCAATTGACTTTTCCCACGTTATTTATTTGGTCATGACACACTGGCCCTCCGAGCCTCTTTCCTTGAATATCCACAGGAGGAGAAGGTGACACTGGAGAGAGTCTAATGTTCCCAAGTGTCATTTCATATTTCAGGGCACTTTCAGCAGCAACAGCTCCAGTTGCCAATCTGCATCCCTGAAGAAGCAGAAGTGATTTCCAAGTCAGAATTCCCCCAGTATCAGCACATTCTGTCATTCTGTAATATCCAGCTGCTGACCCCGAGCAGGGACCCTTCATCCCAGAGCTGTGCTGTGCCCCCAGGTTGGACCTTGTCCCTGGCCCCAGGAGCAAATCAACACAGCAAAGGTCACTGAGCCTCTGAGAAGGGAAGGGCACGCACAGATCTCACCTTGCACACACAAGCTCTGCTCCTTTCTTTTCTCCTTCATCCAGCATGAAGCCAATTTGGGATTTACAACATCAAAACCTGCTTTTTCACTCACAGAACAGAAGCAGCTCAATTAACCTCTGGAGGTCTCCGTGTGGTGCCCTCTGGGACCGAGCTCATGCCTAGAATGGCTTTTATAAGCTTCCTCCTGCTCCTGTGCAGGATCCACGTGTTCTCCTCGTGGAGATTCCTCCCCTGCCTCCCCCCTGCTCAGGAATTACTTGACCCAAACTTGTACTCGAAATAAATCAACATTTAATACTTTACAATTACTTTAAAAGTCCTTTGAACAGTATTTTACAGATCAGCACAGACTTTACACAGATTTGGTGAGGCTGCACATATGTACAAAGATGACCTGAAAGAACCCTGCAATTCTTTCATTTCCAGAAAGTAACAGAGGTCAAAACCATGGCCAGGATTATGAATCCTTAGAGTTTGTGCTTGTTTTTCCTCTATGGGATGGAAGTTCTCTTCTCCAGTATTCCTGGAGGGCCAGCTGAAAGCAGAGTGGTTTATATCCTACCAGTGGCAGGGATATATTTAGCCACAGATATCAAGATCACAAATAGCAGTGTTTTGACAGGATAAGGTGCTATTTTAAAGTATTGGACAACAATAAAAAGCTGTCAAATTTCAGCCCCACTGGAGAAAACACACACAAACCTGTCTGGGAAATGAAAAGTCAGTGAAGAAAACTTATTCCAAGTGCATGGAAAGAGCCATTAAAATCTGTTTCTGATCCCTTGAGCCTACTGGACTTCAAACAGTGATGTAGAGAAGTGCACAGCAGCGACCTCAGTGGTCCTGCAGCACCCTGCAGGCAGCCTGTGAGGGAGGAGACAGCCCAGCACGACCTGCCAAGCCTGTGCTGAGAGCGAGGGATGGACACTGCTCCATGCAGGAGGAGATGGGTGCTCCTGGAGGTGGTGCATGGCTGGGGAAGGTGGGTCCTTGCTGGGAGTCCAAGCTGGCTCTGCATTGTGGTGGAGCCAGAGCTGTTCAGTGTTCATATTCAGTGGATCCTTCACCCAACATGAAGGTCTTTCTTTGGAGTCCCCAAGACAACACCATCCTCAGGATGGTGGATTGGAGCAGAGGGATGGAGCACAGAGGCCTCAGGAGAGTGTTCATGTCTCGTATTTGCCACCTCTGGCCACAGGCAGAAGATACACACAACTGCTGAGGACACCAGAGCCAGCAAGGACCATGATGTTCACCCCAGGGGTGTCCCCAGGGGTGTGACCCCCCACCCCAAGGGTGTCACCAAGCTGTCCCCAACCACACAGTGGGAGCAGAAAGCAGGACCAGGAGCCAGCAGGGCCAGGATCAGAGTTGATGGCACAGAAGGGATCCCCCAAACACTTCCAGGAGATGTGGGGGAATCCACACAAACCTGACCCATCACACTCTGGCTGAACCCTGCAGCTCCCCAGCAGTATTGGGGGTCCTTTTCAGACATTTCCAGGGAGCACATGTCCTTGACATCAAGACCCTGCAGCAGGGAGCATCTCTTCTGCCTGTTTAACTCTAGCACAACCCCCAAAAACTACTGAGAAACAGCTGGAGGGCTGTGAAACCTGGAAAGGCTTTTCCAGTCTTACTTTTTTGCTTATTGGGTCAGAATACCTGTAATACCCCCAAATATTGCACCTTTCTGTACCTACAGCCTTGCAGAGAGAAGGAAGAGGGAGGAATACCTCTTGCCAGGGAGAGGGATCTCAAATCCTATTTTTCCTTTCAAATGTCATTAGTGGTTCTGGTGTTGGGTCTTTCTGTATAAAAGGTGTCTCTTGAGGTGAGCTTAAGGCAATCCTGGTGGTTTCCCCAGCACTTCCCTCCTTCCCTGAGTTCAGTGTGGTTCCTGATGTATTTCAAGCAGCTGTTGAGGATTCAGCCTCTGGGGTGTCTCCAGCAAACAGTGCTGGGGAGCAGAAAGCAAGAGCAGGGAATACTCCTGGGTGAATGGTGAAATCCTGCAGAAATTGGGAACTCCTCTCCTGTAGAGAGGGATACATGACATGCTGTCCATGCCCTGGAATGGCCCATGGCACTCAACTCACTGGAACACACAGCAGCTTAGAGCCCACCTGGGGCCTTGCTGGGCTGCAGCTGGGTTGCTCTGCTTGTCTGCAAGACACCCAACCTTCAGGATTGAAAGGAAACCTTGAGAAAGCCCATCCCCATCCCCAAAGAACTGCCCTGAGCATCCTCGACCTGTCACAGGTGAAATGACACTGTTTGGGTGATCTGTAACTCCACACACATTGGAGGACACCTCCCACCACTCAGCTGAGGACATTCATTTGCCAGAACATCCCCCCATGAGCTCATTTCCCCCACCCCAGATCCCACTGGCCTTGCAGTCACTGTCAAACACAGCCACAGCACCATTTGCTGGCAGGAAAATCCCCCTGGCCTTGCCTTGCCCTCTTCACCCAGGTGTTGCCAGTTGGCTGAACCAGGTGGAGACCCCAAGGAAACCACTTTCCTCCCATTGCTGAGGAACCCTGAGAGATACCAGAGCACACCACCAACGTTCCCATTTCCCAAGGATGGGCTAAGCCCAGACCAGGAGCAGCTCAGCCACCACAATAACACTTCAGCTGTCTTGGCTGGATGTCTTGGACGAGCACAGCTGGGTGTCCAAAGGACAGTCAGCTTCCTTTTCCTGAGCCTGGATTGGTGTTGGGTGGGAGTCTGGTCTGGAAGGACACAGAGGTCTTCAAGGCAGTGCTCCACTGAAGGTGGCAATGGGTAAACACAGCAGAGAGTGGAACTCAGAGGGGTCCTGGGCAGGCAGACAGGACCCTCTGAGTGCAAAGGGATCACTGTCCCTGGGTTTGTAGCACACAGAGATCTCACACCTGCAGGGGAAAAAAGAGAAACCAAGACCTAAGTATACTCTAATATTATAGTATGTTCTTATAATATAGGATATTCTAAGTGTACCCTGGTATTCCCCAGGTGCAGCAGGAATATCTAAAACCAAATCAATGCACCCTTTAACAGGACTGGAGTCTGAGTGCTGGGAGTTCAGGCCTTTCAGCTGGCTCAGACTGGGACCAAGAGCAGAACCATCCACAAAGAGTATTTGCTGAAACTCATTGGAAAAACAGCTTCTGCACCCCAGAAGTTTTGGGGAGATGGAAGGAGCTCCTTTCCCATTTCATGCACTGAACTCCACTGCCCCCTGAGTTTGACAGTGAACAACTGAAGGAGAAACACTTCTCTTTGGGGTTATTGAAGACATAAGATCCCCAGTATTTTTCTATTAGAGGCAGCATAACCTTGCAGAGTTCTGTTCAATCTGAGGGAGAAATTACAACATCTGTACATTTTTAAAACCTGTGGATCGACTGGTTTGATCTCTCGTGCTCAGGGAAGGATGTTGTCTACACTGAGATTTCAAATTTCACCACCTGGGGAGCCACTCTGGTGCCCTGAGGAGATCACAGAGATGAACAGCCCAGTGAACAATTCCTGCTCTACCCCAGACTCTCCCATGAAGATCATGGATTCCTTCTGCAGTGCAGATGCCAAAGGCAGGGAAGGACCCAAATGAGGTTCAGAAGTTGAAGGCTCTACTTATACACCCAGTGCTCTCCAAACACCTCATTTATCTCACATAGCCTCCAGTTTGTGATGGATCTTGCTGAAAGAGATGTCTTTGGGGTTGAAGAGTTGACTGAGGCCTTCATGAAGGTAAACTCCTGTTGAGATCTGGGCAGGACCACCCATCCCAGCTGAGCTCAGCTGCCCTGCAGAGCTTGGGGCTGTGGCACAGACCCACCACGGTGCTCAGGACCTCACAGGCAAGCCCTGGACACAGGATGCACCATCCCAGGAGTGCAGATGGCCACATTTCAGTTCCTACCTGGTTACACTCTGCAGGATCTTCTGCTCATCCTGGTCCAGGCACACAGCAAAGGAGGACTGGACACCGATAATCTGGACCTTGTCTACTTTTATCTGGGACACGCTGATCTGCTGAGAGAAGGAGAGCTGGAGTGAGGGAGGTGCTGGGCTGGGTGCATTCCCCTGTGCAGGGGAGGGGAGCTGGACACCCCTAAGGCAACCAGAGCCTCCAGGGAGCTGCTCTCTCCACCCCTGCTTCCCTCCCAGCTGGGTCAGGCCAACCTCACCCTACCAAGTGTAAAAGCACCATGATTAAAGTTACCTGATTGAAACTTTTTTTGGACTTGGAGTTTTGCCTTTTGACCACCTCTGTCATGGTTAAGTTGAGACACTCTGTCTTTGAGGCTGTAACAAAACAAAACTGCAATCAGTTGGGGCTTCTGGACCACTGGTGAGAACCCAAGTGGTCCCTCCACCCCTCAAAGCAACCCAGGGCCAGTGGCTCCAGTAGGACCCCATTGCTGGGGGAAATGCTCCAGCTTTCCTTCCCTCAGGCTACTCCACGTGGAAAGCAAGCAACAGGGACACAGAGGCAAGAGGACATTTAACTATCTTAGGGCCCAAACAGGAGAAAAACATTGCCCCCCTCATTATGAGGAAATTTTAGCTCTCCCAGCATGTCCACTTCTTCATGCCTGGAATCACAGTGACACCCTGTGGTCAAACTGCTGAATGTGAAAACCAATGGAGATCATCCAGGGCACCAGATTTCTCTTGGAAGGAGGGAGATCCATGAAGCTTCTCCTCATAGTGGAGCTGAGGACACCCCCTGATGCAAACCCACAGCACTGGTAGCACAGGTGAAGCTCCTGAACTAGAGCAGAAACAACTCGAAGTATAGAGGAGGTGAGAAACTAATTCCTGCTGGTTTTTCTCCCAGAGCTGTCTGCATGGCTTCATGGATGGGGCAGCAGGAGGAGAGACAGGAGGGACAGAGGTTTAGTGGAGCTCCATGTAGGGATGTCTCCTATTTGGCAGATCACTCATTTGCCCAGATCACAAACCACATATCATATCTGCCAGGAAAAAAGCACACGAGGAAAAAGGAACTAAAAATCCCTCAGTTTCTTCAGAATTGGATGTCTGAATGCCAAATCAGCAGTTCTGAAGCAAGAACAAACAGATCACTTCACTCTTGTGACCACTGACAAGACACAAGGGAATGACTGAAGCTCAGTCAGGGCAGATTTAGGTTGGATATCAGGAAAAGGTTTTTCACCCAAAGGGTGGTTGAGCACTGGAATGGGCTCCCCAGGGCAGTGGTCACAGCACTAAGCCTGTCTGAGTTCAAGAAGTATTTGGACAATGCTCTCAGGCACACGGTGTGAGACATTCTGTGATTCTACTGCTTCCAAATACACACACGGACTCAAAGTCTTGGTGTTTTTAAAGGGCTCAAAGCTTTATTAATTGGAAACCTGATTAGAAAAAAGACTTATGGAGCCAACCCACATGGCAGGCAGCTATCTCTGAGCTGCAGGAACAGAACCAGGCTGAAGCACCAGCTTAGCAAGAGCTGCTGGAAGCTGGCTGTGAGACTTGGCAGCTGTGGATGCAGGACAAGCACCTTGCCTGGTCCTGCTTCATCTAACAACAGTTGTTCCTCCTTACTAAACAAGTGTTGCTCTGGAAAGCACTTCTCTCCAGAAATCATCTTGCTGTTTGGACCATCCCAGCCCCACCCTTAATGGATATCCCATTTTCCAGCTGGAAGCTTTAGGGCAGTGGGACATGAAATTCCCTTTGTCCCTGATGTGGTGCTAAGGACAGCCAAGGACTGGGGAACACCAGGCACCTCCCACGTGTCTCCTGAGTTCACACAGCCCTCATTTGCCCCAGCCAGAAGATCCACACTGTTCTCTCACTCCACCAGTCCCTCCCACTGTTCCCTAGGCAGAGCCAGCTCTACTCACCAAGTTCTTCATACTTCTTGCAGGCTTTGCTGAGGTTGACAGACGTGCAGACCTTCTCAACATCATTCCAGTGACTTCTTCCACTGACAGCTGTCTGCAGGAACCACGCAGAACCCAGGAGAGAGAATCACAGAATCATCTACCTTGAAAAAGGCCTTTAAGATCACCAAGTCCAACCCTAAATCTGACACAGCCAAGCCCACCACTAAACCATGTCCTTAAGCACCACATCTACATGTCTCTTAAGTACCCCCAGGGATGATGATTCAAACACTGCCTTAAGCAGCCTGTGTCAGGGCTTGACAACCCTTTTGGTGGAGAAATATTTCCTAAGATCCAGTCTGAACTTCCTGTGGTGCATCTCCTTTTGTCCTGTCCCTTGTTCCCTGGGAGCAGAGCCCGACCCCCCCCAGCTCCCCCCTCCTGTCAGGGGGTTGCAGAGCCAGAAGGTCCCCCCTGAGCCTCCTTTTCTCCAGGCTGAGCCCCCCCAGCTCCCTCAGCTGCTCCTGCTGCTCCAGCCCCTTCCCAGCTCCCTTCCCTTCCCTGCCCACGCTCCAGCCCCTCAGTGTCTCTCCTGTCTGAGGTGCCAGAGCTGCCCCAGCCCTGGAGGTGCCTCAGCAGTGCCAGCACAGGGACAGTCCCTGCCCTGGGCCTGGGACACCCCATGGCTGGCACAGCCCAGGGGCCTTTGGCCTCCTGCCCCCCTGGGCTCATGTTCAGCCCCTGTCCCCAGCACCCCCAGGGCCTTTTCCCACCAGCAGCTTTCCAGCTGCTCTGCCCCAGCCCTGAGCGCGACACGGGGCAGTTTTGCCCCACCACAAATGCCACACTCCAGGCTGATGTCACCCTACCTCCCACCCCACACCATCTGTGTGAGCTGGCTCACATCTGGATTCACTTGGAGCTGCACAAAGTTTGAGCAGGCATTAAAATTCATTTAACCTTAGATTCACAAAAAAATTGCCCAGGCAAAACCACTAAATGACTGCAGAGGAACCAATAAAACAGGAACACAGGATTGATCCCTGGAGGCAAAGACTACCTGTGTAAAGCAGCACTGAGAACACAGCCAGCCTATGGAAGATGGCTACACATTCCATTTTACTGGGCTGAACAGGAGTGGAAAGCCACCTCCAATTAGCCACTAAATAGACAATTAGCTTGAATTTGGCTTGGAATCGAGCTCCTCCAGCAGACTGTCAGCTTTGCCTCTCTCAGCCCCCCAGGTCAGACTTGCCTGCCCAGCACAGAGGTGGATTCTGCCCCATTTGTCTGTGTGAGTCCCACACACTCACCTTGCTGTAGGCAATCTGTAGTGTTAGTGGGATTGCTTCCCTGTCTCCATCTATGCCCAGCCTTTTGCTGCCTGGACCTGCACAAAACAAGGAGCAAATGTCACACAGTGGCTTTTTAGCCACATCCTTCACTGGCTACTGATAACAGCAGCAGCACAATCAGTACCTGCAGAGAGGGGGAAAAACAATTTGCTGAACACAGCTGTGGAGCAAAAAGGCAAAAGAAGAAAAAGGTGGCTTCAAAGCTGCCCGAAAACAATTAATCCAGTGCAGGAATTCCAACACAAAGCACCACAAGCTGCTCTGCAGAACTGAAAGAGGCTCTGGCTAAGCTGGTGCAGAGGGGTCAGTGCTCCAGGGAAAACACAGAGCAATAAAAGGCCACACTGCTGTTTTTCCAGGCATATTTCTGCCCACACTAAATTAGCCTTGAAATACTGTGCCCAACACTTCCTAACTCTTTTTTCCCCCCCTCCTCTGGATAATTTTTTGCAGATGTGGTGTTTCGTCACACAACCCAAGGGAAAAAAAAAAATCAGAGTCAGGATTGGTGGTTTCACGAGTTAGTGGGAAGAGGTCCTGCCCAAGCCTGTATTTTGGGGGAGTGGGGTGGTGACACTTCATGTGAGGGATATTATATGAGCTCTGTTTAGAAAGACGAGGCAAGATCACAGAAAAGCAGCTGGTTAAAGACACGAAGCCGCGTGTTTAGGTGCAGTTTTGTGGGTTGGCCACGAGAGGCCTGGGTGAGCTGCACTGCACCAGAGCACCGTGCCCCGGGTACCGGGACAGGCTGGAGACCACACTGCAGGCAGATGCTCCTGCCATGGCTCCTTCTCCCTAATACTATTCATTTTACAAATTCCTAACATAAATGTACATTCAGGAAGGCTCCAAGCACACACACACACACAAACCTTGCTCAGCCCAGTAAACTAAGGAAATGGAAATAGGGGTTTTATAAATGCCATTCTTGGAGAAAGCACAAACAACAGCAAAAAGAAAAGATGTGCAGCTGCATCTGATCAGGTGCTGATGAAGGGAAGGAAATGGGCTTGAAGGTGTTTTATTGCAAATCCATTTCAGAGTTTACAGCAGCAAAAACAACAAGGCATTGCCACGTCTTCGCTCCTGAAGAGGAATGTAAGAATTAGGACATTTCTCTTCCAAATTAGCGAAGAGCTGTCTGAACCTTTGCTCAGGCTGGGTCAGCCATGTCTCGCAGCCCATGCTCCCTGCAGCCCCTCTCTCCCTTCCCCTCCCAGCCCCGTGGTTTGCAGACCCCACAGTGGGTGTGTGGGTACAGCAGCAGCTACAGACCTGATGCCTTGATGGCCCGTGTGGCTGCTGAGTGGCCCAGCTCGAGGGAGTGGATGAAGACTTCGGTCATCTTTTCTCCCCCGATGAAGGTGAGCTGCCAGGGGAGAAGAGTGAAGAGATGTGGTGGTGAGACCACCCAGCCTGTGCCAGGCAGTGTTCACCCCTCTAACTCCTTTCCACAGAAAACGGGTCAGTTTGGGAAAATCCTTTGATGTTCTCAAAACACACCTTTCAACAGCTGCTCTGGGTGACACTTGTCTTTAGCTGCACTTCAGGCTGCTCTAACAGACCACCAGCAAGTCAAACAACACAAACCCCTAATTTTCACCAAAACAAAACTCCACAGTGCACTGGAAAGAAACTCCATGATGAGTCTGAGCATTGCTTTGGGAGCACAAATCCCATGAAGAGCAGCAGCTCTGCTCACCACAGCCCCACTGCATCTGGTCCCGAGCCACAGCACCAAAACAGTTGTTGCAGCCCCACATTCAGCCTTCCCCACCACGTCTTTCCAGGGTGTGGAAAACAGCTTCATGGAGGGGTTTGCTTTGGGAAGCAGAGCACTGGAGAAACTTCCAGCAACGTGAATAACCTGCCAGCACTGACATTTGTATCATGAAAAAGGAATTGTGATGGAAAACTGCTTGTGTGACTTCAGGATTGTCTGGGCAGGACCTGCATGCCCTCAATCCATGAGCCAGGAGCATCAGCAAAGCAACGTGGACACTCGGGGACCGAGCTCTGCCTCACCAGCATGTGGTGGCTGTGACACACCCACATTGCTTCACAGGCAGGTCCCAACCTGGTGGCACAGGCAGAAGATCCCCCTTTCCCCTCAGAAGATGGGGCTGAGCCCCTTTGCCTACCTCTGTCTGGTAGAGCTGCAGCAGGACGGGGCGTGTGGCGAAGCGGCAATAGTAGAGGATCATGTCTGCCAGGATGGGCAGCTGCTCCTGGGAGTCCTCCTGGGGCTCAGCCTCCGGCTTGGCAGACTGTGGTGGGAGAATAAGTCAGTAACATGATGGGGTATGTGGTACCTACATCCAGAACTGCCCATCCCACCCCACTGGGGACAGAAACCCTCCTTCTGACCACCAGGAACCCCCCATCTCCATCCTGTGTCCATGTAGCACAGGCTCTTGCAGAGGATTGTGGTGGCCCAGTGCTAAGCAGAAGCTTCTCTGATCAGGTCCCCAGTTCCTCAGGGAAGAAGGATGAGCCCTACCAGCTGGCACACACATACCTGACACAGGACATCCATGGGCAGGTTCATCAGCCCAAGAACGTTGCGTTGGTACCATGGGTCCAACATGCCGATGTAGTGGGAGATGTCGTTGGTGCTGCTCTCCGTCCCAGCTGAGGTGGGATCCTGAAACCACACACACTGGGGTCACTCTGAGGGTTCCCCCCAGGGTCCCCTCAGCCTGCCCTGCCAGCCCTGGCACCACAAGCCCTATGGTGAGCAGGACACCTACCTGTGCCCGGAGCTGTGGGTCCCCCAGGGCCGGGGAGGGATGATGCATCAACGGGGTCGAGGGAGCCAAGCAGCTCCTCTTCACGGGGACGTAGAAAAACTGCAGCTTGAAGTACCTTGTCAGTGAGGGGCAGGTGCTCTCCTTGAGTCTGGGAGAAGGTGGAGAGGGCTGGGTGAGCAGAGCAGTGCAGGATGTCCCAGCAGGGCCAGGTCCCTGCGGTCAGACCCCGCACTCCCGGCTCACCTGAGGTTGCTGTAGGCTCGGGCCACCTTCCCTGAGATGCGGTCGGAGCCGAACACCACGACGCGCAGGGTGGACACTTTGGTGTCCTCGTCGTAGCTGAGGAAGGGTCGCCGGGGCAGGCTGAGGTGCTGGGGGGCCAGGGGGGCGGGCAGGCGCTGGCTCAGCATGTGTTGTGGCAGCGAGTGTGCGCGCCGGGAGCGCGCCGGGACGCGCAGCCCCCCCTGGGACATGCACAGGCTCTCGGCCCGGCGCAGCGGCAGCGACAGCGAGCCCCTGTCCCGGCAGTCCTTCAGGTCCCTCCTCAGCACCAGCTGGCTCTTGCTCTTGAACAGTTTGTAGATCTTGTTGGTCAGTGTTTGCCTGTATTTGTGGTGGGTCTTCTCCGCCTTCAGCTCCGTCCTCCCCACCACGTCCAGGGAGCTCTCGTCGCTGTCCTCCGCGTACCCGCTGTCCATGCAGTCCTTCAGGCTGGAGACAAACGACTTCAGGGACTTTCTGGAGACCACTGTGAGCTCCGAGATGGAGCCCTTGGAGGAGGTGAAGAGGGACATTCTCGAGGGCTTAGATCCCTCCTCTGACAGCACAGAGTACACAGAGTCACTGGAAATGGCACAGAGGGGGGAGAGCAGCGAGTCCCGCTCAGGGGAGCAGCCATCGGTTTCCACATCCTCCTCCTCCTCCTCTTCATCCTCCTCCTCGTTCTCCAAGGCCATGGGCTCAACAACGCTGCACTCCTTGCTGAGGACATCATTGAGGATATCTGAAAGGCAATCAGAGGGAGATCACGTCCACCACAGGCTCCAGCAGAACCATTGCAGATGTAATGGCTCCAGACAACACCACCACTACATCACAACCAGTATGCTCTTTGATCCTGCACGGCTTCAAACAAGCAGCTGGAAACTTCCTCCTGAATATTTTCAGATTTCCATGAAGTGCTCAGATGCAATGCAAAACAAAACATACTTCTCTCCCTAAGGTCACACGCTATTTGGGTTCTGCTTCCGTCCTACAGAGCTTCCACAATGCACTCACATTTTAACTAAATGTTAGTTTAACTAGAGTTTAACAGATTTAACTAGAGGGCAGGAGGAAAGCCAAGTATTTGGCTGATCAAACCCCACATTGACCCACTGTGGCTTCCTGGCAAGGCTGGACTCTGGCCTGAGCCAGAGCTCTGCTCCAGCTTGCTAAGGCCAGCAGGCAACAAACACTGAACATTCACAGGAACACACAAGGTCTTCCAGGAATGGGGAAGCTGGAGAGACCAGCTTGGCAGAAGGGGAACCCACTGCTTCCCCTCCAAAACTGCTGTGGCCAGATTGGGGCACCCACTCCTTGGCCATCCCTGCTGAATGGGGGAAGAGCTGTCATGTCTCACTACTCTCAATTCCACAAAGTCTCAGAATCCCAGTGCAGTTAGGCTTTTCCAGAAACAATTATTTCCAGGGCACAAGCAAGGTTTCCTCCTTGCAGAAGAGCTTCCTACCAAACAAGGTCTTGTCCTACCAATGTTCCCACGGACTTGGGTGTGATGAATCTATTCCAGCCTAACACAAGGCCCAACCCTGCCCAGGAGAGTGGGCCCTGCATGATTTGTCTCTGGACAAACGTGATTTGGGGCCACCAGCATCCTGTGCCCTCTGCTTGGACAAGGGCTTTGCCTGGGATCACAGCAGCCATCACACCCAAGCTGACACCCACATCCTGTCCCATCCAGGGGACACTGGCACCCACTGGGTCATTGCTCCCTCCAGCACCAACAATGTGCTATCAGCTCTTTCATGCACCCAGCTGGATGTGGCAGCCCAGCCAAGCTGAAAGGCTGCTCAGCCACCCCTGGAGTGGGGAACAGAGGGCTGTGATCTCACTGGGATGACTGGGGGACTCCCTCCACTTACCAAAGTTATCCTGGTCCCAGCTGTATGTGTAGCAGCGAGCGGTGGGGATGGGGATGGTGTGGAGCTTGTGGGGCTGAGCCTCACCTGGGAAGAGAGGAGGAAGAGGACTTAGTTTGCAAGGATCCCCAGCACCACCCCTGCCAGCTCTCCTGGGTGGTAGGAGATGCCACCCACCCCATGCACACGTTTTGGGCAGCCCAGGTCATGTTGAACACCAATGATGCCAGTCACACACAAAGGGGATGAGGGGACATTTCACACCTCTAAGAGCCATCAGGAATCACAGCTACCAGCAGCTTCTGATTTAATGTTTTCATCTCAGCCACACAGGCTGGACAATTTGTTTTGTTGCTGTTTTAATGAAACCCTTTCTGGCTCATTGTGTGGTTACAAAACAGCACCTGGGTTGGTGCTTTTTTGTTGTAGTTGTTTCGCTCGGTTGAAACTTTGTGCAAAACGCTCATTGCTGCTGCAGGGGCTGAGCCTGCAGAAAACCCTGCAGAAAAGAGGGGCCTGGGGGGTTTCTCACCTGTGATGGCAGGAAAGGAGGCAGCCCCAGCAATGTCCCTGAGCACAGCCTGGAGCCGCTCCCGGGCCAGCCCGGGGTCGCTGCTGGTGGCCGCGATCTCCTGCGCGTCGGCAGCACTGGAGTAAATCTCTGACAGCTCTTCCAGCGTCTTGGACTGTGGGAGCAGAGCCAAGGTGAGAGACTGAGGGGTTCCCTCCACACAGGCAACACACAGGTCCTTGGGCAGGATCACTGACTGGGTAACTCTCTCCCTCCACTGCCCTCTATCCCCCTTCAAGTTCCCCAAAACTTTAGCGAAGAAAATAAAAGCGTGTTTGAAAACACCCAAGGGGTTTTCTTCACAATTTTTTTGCCTCTCCTCCAAGTGTTTCTCTGGTAAAACAAACACTTTTGCTGCACTTCAAATCCAGGGGCCCTTCCTCTCTACACTTAGGGATGGAGAAAGGAGTAACATGGTAGAAGGCAAGCGCCCCCCCCTGCCCACACACACTTCACAAAACCCAAGTGCAGACCTCAGGTCTGACCTGAGAAGTGAAAGACTTTTTGTATTTTTCCTACAAGAAGTGTTACCAAAATTTCATTTCTTTTGCCAATTCTGTGCTATTTTGGTCAGGAAATCGAGCAGCCAACTGCACAACACTGCTCTCAGTGGCATCCCCAAAGTCAGGGCTGTGCCAGCCTACCCTCAGGAGGTGGTGCAGGCTGTCCAGGTCGCAGCAGGTGCCAAAGTTGGCCTGGTAGAGGTGCCCGAGGAGCAGGACGAGCGTGGTGTGCTGGGGGTGCTCACTGGCACTGAGCTTCTCGGCGATGGAGAGGAACTCACTCTGCACCTCGGAGCGGTTGAGCAGCAGCACCGTCCTGGGGACAAGGGCACAGCAGTTAGGCCAGGTAGAGCCAGGCTTGGACACTGCTGGTGAGCCCCAGACAGGGCTCCAGCCCAGCAGCCAGTTATCCCAACTGGACATGGGACACGAGAGTGGCCCCCGAACCATCTTCCTCCTGCAAGATGCGGATCAGAGAAGAAGGTTTAAGGAGCAGAGCCACGTTCTTCAGCTGCATTTTTGCTCCAGACCACAACATGAACATCCACAGGCTTTGAATTCCCAAACCTGCAGCCCAGACAGCATGTGCTGCTGTTCATGGGCAACAGCACTCAGTGTCCACTGAGCAAAACTGGCTCTGAATTAAGGATGTGCTGGGGTGTGCTTGGATCTAAAAAACTCAGCCAATGGGCACAAGCTTCCAATAAGCCCAGAGTTCAGGAACTGGACTTGCAGGTCCCTTCCCATACAGGATATTTTAGGATTCTATGACGTGTGCCAGGTTTTCAGGGCTCTTTATGAAAATACAGCCAATAAACCAGTGCTGCTGGGTGAGATAAGGATGCAGATCCAGGGCTGCATGGCACGAGTGGACAAGCCAAAAGAGAAGGACACTCCTCCTGCACAGAGTGGTTGTGCCTGAAGGACTGTCCCTGGGGCTGAGCCAGGAGGGCAGACACCACCCAGGCTCATTTCCCTAATTACAAATGAGGTGCCCTGGGAGGGAAAAAGGCTCAGCCCTCAAATCAGGAGCAAAGTCTGACTTGTGCTCAAAGCTGCAAGGCTTTCATTCAGCACTGCACTGGGACTGGGATGGACATCCTTCCGACCCCCGTTGGGGTGGTGGCTCCCAAACTGACAGATCACAGCATTTCCCAGCTGTTCTCCAACGTGTGCTGAGATCAGCAGCTCCCTGTGGAGGAGACTGTGCCTTCCCCAGCTGTTGTCACTCAGATCTGCAGCCCTAGAGTTAAGTAGTCCTGAAGATAACTGGCTTGGGGAGCCCATAGACCCAGTCCCACAGCTGTGGAAATGCCACAGCCACTCTCCTCATCCCTTTGCCACAGCTCAGCCCAACTATCCAGCCCTTCTCCCCAGCACCCACCACGACCCCTTTGAGATGCTGCTCAGTGTCAGAGCATGGGGATGCCACAGAGGGGACCAGCAGTGCCCATGGCCACACTCACACAGTGGAGCTCTGGTAGTTCTTCACAGGCAGCCCCTGCTCTGTCCTCACCAGCCTCTGGAAAGTGATCCCTGGGGAGAGAGCACAGGACATGAGCAGTAGAACCACTGCAGACTGTTCTCTGCTTCAATAGCACATTGACTTTGCCTCCCAGCATAGTGCAAACATGGCCAAGTTGCTGCTTGGAATGGGAATGGCCCCACCAAAAGTCCTCACAGAGACAAGGCACAGCCACAGTGTAAAGGGACCAGCCCAGGAGCAAGGAAGCTTGGGATGTAAAGGGTAAAAGCCCAGAGTGATGGGAAAACAACCAAAGCATGGGACAGGAGAACTGCTCCACCTCCAGTCCCTTCTGCTCCACTGCTAATGTGGGATGGGAATTCCATGGATATTTAGCAGCTTTTCCCACTTGCTTTAGCCCCCCAGGCCCTTGATGTCAGTTATGGACAGGAGGTCACTGCCACCTTCCCTCCCACAGAGACAGAGCCCAGACTGGCCCCAGCAGGAGAGAGGCTGGTGTGTGCAGCCACAGCCCTGGATGCCTCCCTGGGATTGTCCCTGGGATGCCATTGGGAATCCAAACCAGGTGACATCAGATGGATCTGCACTGGGTGGGAACAGCAAAGCCAGTGTCTCCCCTGAACAGCAGGACTGGGGCACATCTTGGGAAAGATCTTATGGCATCAACAAGATCCTGCCCCATTATCAGTGCAGGCAGCCACATCCCAACCCAGCCCAGCAGCCTGGGAGCAGCACCTGGGGGGGCTCAGGTTGATCACACAGGCCCCCCAATGACAGCAGCATTCCCCCTTCTTGCAGAGGCACCAGCCCCAGTGAGCAGATCAAAGCTATTGCATTCTTGGCAAATATTGACAACAGCTTGTTCTCAGTTAATATTTACCCCCATCTCAATAAAAAGCTTTTGCTCCAGCCTCGCAGCAGGTCACAGAGGCCACACAACAAGTCTGTAGGAGCCTGCAAGGCCCTGGCCAGCTGACCAGGACAGGACACATTCTTGCTGAGAGAAGAGGCCACAGTGAGGGGCAGCACAGGGCTCCCCAGCCACTGCAGCCAGTGCCTCCCACATGGCATCTTGGGCAGGGGTGGGGGAATTCATTACGCTCACAGGAGGGGAAAGGTTTTGGACCAAAGTCCCCAGCTCACACAGCACTGGGCACTGGTGATGGTGGTGATGGTACAAGAGCAGAGTGTAGCAGCCCCCTCCCCAGCACTGGAGCTTTCCAGCAGTGTGTAAAACAGCCCTGAGCCAGCCAGACCCTCCCTGGTGGCCATGGCCATTTGTGCTGGGGGTAAGGCAGCCATTCCAGTGCTCACAAAGCACAGGGTTTGGGGTTTATTTCATCCTTTTGTTCCTTTGAAAGCACATTTCATCCCACCTACCTCTACAAGCTCCCATCTCACAGGATGCTGCTGCCATGACAGAGACCCTGCATTTCACATCCTCACCAGGGCTCTCTGAAGCAGCTTCCCAGTCTGAGGAGGTGGGGAGCACCCCCAGCCCCAACCCACGCCCCCCTCCAAGGCCTCTCAAACCCTCCTCAGAGTCAGTGTTGCTGCCATGGCCCTGCACAGGATTAAACACAGGCTGGAATCTGCTCTGTGTGATAACAGCTCTTCAAAAGCCACCAAAAGACCGGGAGATTAGGAAAAAGGGCCTTTTAGAAATAATTGGAAGAGCTGCTCCATTGGGAACAACAGGAACAACAGGACATCTAGGAGGAGCCCTTAATTAAGGGGAGCACTGCTGCTGCTGCTGGATGTGGCCAGAGCTGTATCACAAGGTAGTGTCTGGGCTGTAAAGAACGAGCCAGGGGGTCCCTCAGCCCTATGGAAACCTCCATGCAAGGGCAGGCTCAGAGGCTCCAACCACCTTGATGCCAATGAATGGACTCACTGTTATCACCCCAGTTGCACCACTGAGCATCTCAAACAAAGGCCAGAGCTGAGAGGGAGCAGCCAGCACGTGCTCTGCCATGGAAAAGACCCACCAGACTGAAAGGCAGCCAGGAAATAGTTACCCATTTTGCTAATTGCCAGAGCTGGGAGTCCCCAGGATGCTCCCATCACTTTGGCAGCCACCAAAAACATCAGCCTGCCCTGCTCCCCCAGAGGAGTCTGGTCTCACCCTGTGCTGGACCACCAGGTGATATCATCCTGAGGATGGAGGGCAGAGTCCTCACCACCTGGGCAAACTGAGGCTTGGGATGCCTCAGGTAACTGTGGATACCATGATCACAGGATTCATGCAGCAAGGGGGGAATGAGACAGCAACTCCAGGGGAGCAAACACGGGCAGAGCAGGCAGGGGGTGTTTTTGGGGAGCAGTGGCAGCAGCATGTGCAGGGCAGGAGCACTCACCAGGGGCCCTCAGCTCATTGCTGATGAAGGTGAGCAGCTGACGGAAGATGTCACAGTAGGGCACAGGCCAGGTCAGGAAGTTGTGGTACACACTGGCAGCTTTCAGGAGCAGGTCAGAGCCCGGCGGGAAGTGAGGAGCCTGCACGGGACAGGGAGACAATGTTAGAAAGGGAGCAAGGACACAAACTGTAAGTGCTGTGTAAAAACTCCAGGGGTTAGGATGGCAGTGGGAGGAGGAGAAGCAAAGCAGAGGTTCACCCTGTGACACCCCATCTTCTCCCAAGGAAGGGTCAAAGGATCCCCACTGGGCACAGCTCCAAAAAAGCTCCTTCCGCTCTGCACCTTCCCAACCTCCCAGCTGTGGCTCACGTGCCAAAGCCTATATATAAATTCCTTTTTAACCACCACAGATACACACAGATGAATTGCATTACAGCCTATGCCCTTGCAGGATCTGGCAGCAATGATTTCCTTGGGATAATGATGCATTGTGCTAGTAATAATAATAATAAAAAAAGTACTTCCTGTGAAGGCTCCGCTCCTTCTTTTCATTCACACTGCCAATGTATTTTGAACAAGCATAAAAAATTTCCCTTCTCTGCACAGAGCATTGTCCATCTCTCTTTCTGAACAGCCCACCCTTTAAGAAACAGCTTAAACATCCTGAAGCTCTTTTTTTCTTTTTTTCCAGTCAGCTTGTGCAATGGCTGTTTGATCTTGATCCCTGTAGATTTGTACAGAATCTTTTTGTGAGATGAACTGATCAAAGCAGGCTGTGGTGTCTCAGACAAAGCCACCCTGATTTCAGTGCCTGCTCCATGTGGCTCCATGGCCTCCCTGGGGCTGGGATCCAGCTCCATGCAGCAGCCTCAGCACTTACGTAGAGGACGGTGGAGTAGAAGAGCAGAGCCAGGGGCGTCACCAGGTCGTAGTCGCACTTCTCCTGCACCTGTAGGAAACAGCCCGAGGGCAGCAGGATGAGCTTGGGCTGTTTGATGTGAGCACCACCCAAAAGTATCCTTGGAGCTATCAGGGGACCCCCCAGCAGTGCAGCCGAGCACCCAACCTGCAGAATCACACCACTGTGCCCAGCAAATCCCCTCATCCCGGCGGGAAAACAACCCCTAAAGCCCCACTAATCCACACCAATGGAACAGACAGATAAGCACAACCTCCTGCTCTGCCTGCAGCTCAGATCTGGCCGAGCTCCCAGCCCTTTGATGTTCCTGATCCTTGCACAGTTCCACGAAATTCCATGGAGTGCCTCAAAGCAGGCAGCCAGGAGAGGCAAGGAGGCAGCCCAGCCCCTGCAAGCAGCCTGCAAAGCTCAGCAGCACCATGAAATCCATGTATTTCCATCCCAGGCTTTGCCAGGGAATACCCAGCAGAACTCTTTCACTGAGGGACATAGTGATAGCTCAAGGATACACTTGCAGACAGTCTCCCCTTGTTGATGAGCACAGCACAACGCGCAATACCCTTACAATAAACCCTTACAATAAACCACTGTCTGCAACAAGGTCAATTCCAACCACTACAAAAATACATCAATGAATTTAACCAAATTGTGCTGAATTTAACTTCTGTCAGCTCTGCAGCCTTTCTTCCCCCAAAAATGAAAGGCAGCATTTACCCCATCACATGAATCACAGTGCTGGGGATTTAGGAAACACATCACTGTTTCCTGCCACATCAAGGGATTCCTCCAAGGCCTTTCTGGCCACAGCCTGGGGTGACCCTGCTCAACCAACGATGCCTGGAGGTTCTCTGGCTCATGATGGGACCACAGCAGGTCAACAGATTGGTCCCACTGCCATTTCACCTCCCTGCTGTGCCTGACCCCACTGTCACCTGCGGGGCTGCAAACCCCATCCATGGTCCTCAGCACTGCAGCTCCACAGGAAGCCCAGCAGGGACACGGAGGAGTTTCCATCAAAAACAACAGGAAAGCTTCAATTTGCTCTGCTCTGGACTTGCAGCTCCCAGCTGATGGCTGGGGAAGGCTTGGGGAAGGCTGGCTCCATCCATGCAGCCCTATGGTGCCCCAAGCAGCACTTTAGGGAGTCAAAACCCATTCCTGTGGATCTGCAGTGCTACCCAAAGAACTGATATCATAGCTAGGCTTTTCCCTTTACAGTCTCATGTGGGACACACAGCATTACTCCCACCAGAGTTTTGTACCTGCTGACCCAGCACCGCCTGACCCCAAGCGCTGGGGCTCCAGCAATACTTTACCACAACCCAAAATCACCCAGCAAGCTCAGCAAAACACCATTTTGGGCAAGCCACAGAGCTGACAATGTCTCAAAGCCCACAGCCCTCCCTGACAGCCCCCCAGCTCACCTCTTTGGTCTTGCCAAGGATCTTCTCCACAAGGATGAGGTAGTTGCCGGCGTCTCGGCTCACCAGCTCCTGCAGGCTCCAGCAGTTCAGGCACAGCCCTGCTGTGGGGGACACAGAGCCACTCAGGAAGGTCACAAGATTCCCAGACAATGGGAAAGGGTTAGGGAGGAAGGTGTTAACCACAGGCATCAGTTCACAGTGGAATCAAAAACCTCATGCCCTCATTCTAGACAGATCTAACCTCAAACGGCGGTGCTTGTCTCAGCAGTACCCCTTCATACTGAGCACCTTTGTGTTCTCACAGCCCAGCACATCCAGCTCAGCTGGATGCTCTCCCCAGGTGCCAGCCAGGCCATGTGCATGTGCAGAGGACAGAGGGATGTGCCTGGCACGGGTGGAACCCACATTCCTTCTGCCCAGGCACAGACAACCCACCAGTGCAACCCCTTGCCCTGCCACCCCCTGGCTCAAACACCCCAGATGCACAATCCCAACTATAAACTCAGTCAAATCTTGCCAAATTCAGCTTCCTGTCAGCAGACATTCAACCCCCTCCAGCTGCATCACAGCCACCCAGCTTCCCTAGGCCCTGGAGATGTACCAACACAGCAGCACCACAGCACTCAGAGCTCACATCTGTGTTGCTGTCAAGCCTGCCCAGCATTTAGGCCATCTCTTAGCACCTTCAAATTTTCATTAAATCTGTTAAAACCCCACCAGAAGATTAGCCAGACTGCAAGGAGAGAATTGCCATGCAAAGGGATGGTGGGTCCTTTACCACAGTCGATTGAAACCCCCCTTCCCAGACATCTGCTGGGATCCAACTGGTGACAACGGCCCAAGGTGTTTCCCGAGGTTCTTCTCAGCAGTCAGGGCCACCTCCCAGATGGCCCTGGAGGAAATGATCGGTGTGAGGGCTGCCAGGTGCCTCCATCCATCCCAGCCCCACTTCCCAGGGCAGGAGGTGGTGCTTGCTGGCTGCAGGCAGTCCAGGGTCTGCGGGGCAAGGAGGGAGCTGCACCCCCTCCTCCCCTTCCTCCTCCTCCTTCCCAGGGACCCCACACAGCCCCAGGGAGAAAAGTTATGGGGAAACTTGAAGCAAACAGCCCAACAAATACCCAGGAAAGGCTCACGTTGGCATCTTCCCCATCCCACATTGCTATGGATTTTTTGGGGAGAAGGGGATGCAGGTGGAGACCACACAGCTCACCTGCAGCCCACAGCACTGTTCAGGGAGGGGCTGGAACTGGGGCTCTGCCAGTCTTAGTCAAAAAGAGAAACTAAGATTAACAGAGCATCTCCCACTGCAGAGAAGAGGTGCTAAATATCAGAGAGGAAAAATAAATATAAATCAGATGGATTTCACTCACACAGTCTATTAAGTGGCACAGGACATAAACACCAACCCAAGCTGGAGCAGGGGACAGAACTCCACGAGCTGACAGGGGACAGCAGTTCAGCACAAACCCTGTCTGGCCCTCAAACATTATTCCCAACTGCAGAGGCTACAGATTCATCAAACCCAGACATGTTACAAAAATACCTTGACACACCTTCTAGGTGCTAAGCAAGAGGAATTTAAACCAGGGGAGAGGGTGACATGGCCCAGTGGGAGAAGACCAATGTCACAACAAGCAAAACTACTGCTGATGTTGCAAAACCAGACTCGTGGACAAGTGTTTGCTCACCAGGACATGCACTATTTCTGTGGCTTTATGCCAGGCTTGTAGCTGAATTAACAGGGCAGGAGACTTCCCCCAGGGAAAGCCCCTGGGCTGCCACACAACTTTTTACTTTCAATGAATCAAGATTTTCCAGTGGAGAAAGGTCCCTCTGGAAAGTTTCCAAGCAGCTCAGCTGCACTTTCTAATTTGCCTCCACTACTCCCAGTATGTTACTGGGTTTGCTGACACCCACCAAGATCTTGGCAGTGAGGGAACAGCCACAGTGACCCAGCAATTCAGCAGTGCTCCAGTTTTCCTTTGAACCACTTCCATAAACCAGCGGATGCCACGAAACCACGGATCTGCCTGGGATGACTCCGGCAGGTTGCCCAAATAAATCAATATTGTCCCAGAGTGTGGCATCCTCCAGGGAAAGCTCCCACACCTGGGAGATGGTCAAGTAAGCAACTGGCCCAGGAGAAGTGGTCAGAGCTGCCGGGAGCTTCGCTGACCTCGGCAAGAAGCCACTGGGTTCACGTGGTGCCTTGAAAACACCCGTCCTGCTCCAGCTGGGAGGATTATTTATCTTAGAGCCCCTTCCAGTGCCTAAAGGGGCTCCAGGAGAGCTGGAGAGGGACTTTGGACGAGGGTCTGGAGCAACAGGACAAGGGGAATGGCTTCAAACTGACAGAGGGCAGGGTTAGATGGGATACTGGGGAGAAATCCTTCCCTGTGAGGATGGGGAGGCCCTGGCACAGGTTGCCCAGAGAAGCTGTGGCTGCCCCATCCCTGGAAGTGTCCAAGGCCAGGTTGAACAGGGTTTGGAGCAACCTGGGCTGGTGGAAGGTGTCCCTGCCCATGGCAGGGGGTGGGATGAGATGAGCTTTAAGGTCCCTTCCAACTAACCCATTCCATGATTCTTTCACGTGTGAGAGCCTGGCCCTGCTATGCTGCCAAGGGCAAAGCCAGGGCATGGGGAACAGGATCCATGACAGTGGTGGGGCTGATCTCGTTGGGGAGCANTTCCATGATTCTTTCATGGTGTGAGAGCCTGGCCCTGCTACGCTGCCAAGGGCAAAGCCTGGCCATGAAGAGCAGGATCCATGACAGTGGTGGGGCTGATCTCGTTGGGGAGCATCTCCCAGTGAGGAGAACACCGCATCCTGCACGACCATAACCACAAATACCAACAGCCCAGCACAACGTGGGCTCCTTCCTTCCTCTCACTTGTAGCGAGGGAGGAGGAAACTGTGGTGGCAGCGGCTCACGGTGTCATTTGTGCTGAATGGGGCAGAGGGAGAGGCACTGGGCTACTTCCCCTGGGCAAAACTGGGGCAAACCCACTGTGGAGAGGCTGGGAGGATGCACAGGGAACAAGGGCAGGGCTCAATGGAGGCATCTTATAAACACAGCATAAAGGATCAAACATAAGAGGGAACACCTAGAGCTGTGTCTGGGCAGGGTTAGGCTGGGTATTAGGAAAAGGTTCTTCCCCCAGAGGGTGGTTGGCACTGAACAGGCTCCCCAGGGCAGTGGGCACAGCCCCAAGGCTGCCAGAGCTCAAGAAGTGTTTGGACATGTGGGGATTGTTGGGGTGTCCTGTGCAAGGCCAGGAGTTGGACTCAAACCTTGTGGGTCCCTTCCAACTCAGCATATTCTGTGATTCACACCTGAGGTCTTCTCACCCGTTTTGGGGTCTTCTACAGGAGCTATGAGCTGAAGCTCCAGGATACAACCAGGTATATTTGAATGATATCACTATAATCAAATTTCTGTTTAACTCATGGACACAGCAAGGCTCTGGGATTACCTGGGATTAAGCTACTCAGTACTGGGAAGCAGCAGGCTGCCAGGATCCAATCTCCTAAACCTGGCACAGCTGCATTAACCAGAGACACACCAAAACAGCTGTACAGTTGCAAAAACAGTCTCAAGCACAAAATGCAGCTCGGAAATCCTGCACACAATAAACAAAGACCACACAGCAAAGCAAAGTGTCCAGCACCGCCAGGCATCAGTCAGGACAGGGATCCAGACTAGAGCGGGAATTCCCTTCCCTCCTCTCACAGTGCAGGTCACAACCATCCACTTTCCCACCACTGGGAACAGAGTTAGTCCCTGCAACCACATCCCCTGCACCCAGACCAAAAAGGTTATGCTCTCTGTCCCTCTGCAGATGTCCTGGGTCCCTGTGGGACACAGCTGGGGCTGTGGTGGCACCCAGGGACTTCATGAACTGCAGAGCAGCACTTGGTTTATTCCCAGGCCAGGGAGAGGCCACAGCCAGATGAGAAGGTTTCCAGACAGTTTATTTGCAGCCACCCCTCACCTCGACACACCCCAGCAGATGTTACCCTGCTGCTCTGCTACAACACTGAACTGTGTCACCACAAAGGGCCAGGCACAACAACCACAGGGACAACTCAGCAGTGATGTTTTACACCAGGCCAGAGCAGCAGCAGCACAAAGACAAGCTCAGTCCATCCCACTGTGTGAGGTGTGCTCAAACCCAGCAGCACCAGATCATGCTGGGCACCCTCCCTGTCCCAGGGTGGGCAAGGGTAGATGTGCACCAAGGGCATGTGGGAAGCTTGAACCAGCCATTCCCCTGAACTTTGCACTTGCTCTTTAGTTATAAAAAAAACATTTCTCACTAGGAGATGCAAGGGAGGCCCTGAGTCTGTGTGGAGGGTGCAAGGTCAGGGATGCCCTGGGGAGTCCCCACAGCGAGTGCAGGGATGCTCCCTGCCATCAATCCCAGTCTAATCGAGCTGTGCCAGGTCCAGGAAGGTCTGTGTTGGAGGGAAACACTTCACCTCACCCACCCAAGCCCATGGCACGGCAGGGTTTGCAGAGCTCAGAAAGGAGGCTCTTGGCTAAGGGAAGTGGGAAATAAAATCACACAGACCCCTCAAAGGAGAGCAGTCCATGGCTCCAGAGGTGTCCAGATCAGCATTATAGATCCTGCACAAACCAGAACTCCACTTCCAGCCCCTAAATCCAACAAATTTGTCTCAAGAGGCACAGCAGACCTCCGAGCAGGGCAAGGGGAAGCCCCACAGCCGAAAAACTGCTGACATCCACCCTGCCCTCAGGCTCATCCATCCGGTTTTGCTTTGCTAAACCAGTGACCCAGCACTATTTATTTTTTCTTAATACATGGAAAATGAGTCAGATTTATCTGCCAGCAACACAGGCAGCCCAGAACACATCATGTCCCCAGCTGGGAGAACCTGGGGCTGCAGCAGGCGGAGCCGCGGCAGAAGCAGGACTAAGCCGTGCTTATCCCAGTATCCAACACAGCGTGATCCCACTGAGCCCAGCAGGACACAGACCCAAAGAAAAACCTCCTTTTTGGAGAGCAAAGACCACAGCAAAGCCTCCAAGCAGGGATGGGGTGCTGGGAGGGAGCCCAGGCACAGCACCCGCTCACGCTTTGATCGCTATCGGTGCCAAGAGCCCCGGGCAGCAGCGGCCCCGTGGGCGGCCTCGGAAGGATGAGGCTTTGCCATTTCTTTTCTGAGAAGTGCACTGAGATGCCTTCTTCCTCCTCCTCCTCCTCCTCCCAGAGTAGCTCCTTCCTGGCCTCACGGTGGGGTTGGAGGGGGTGGCATTTCCCCTCTGCTGCTCTTTGTAGTGGGCAACCGTCAAGTCAGGAAAAGGAAAGGAATAGAGCAGAAATAGCACATCATGTCCAAACTGCCCATAGCCCCTGGGCTGGGCATCAGGTGCTGGTGTTGTCCAAAGTGATACAGCTGGAGGGGTGAAAAGCTCCATTTCCTCCCTCCCCCAGGCCCTCTCCCACTATTTCCCCCACGTCCTTGCCAGAAGAAGGTGGCTCCTGCAAGGCACTGCCCAGAGGAAGGGCCAACTCACAGCAATTTGTAAGGAGGGGTTGGAGGTGCCCTAAGGACAGGGGACAGTCCAAGCCTTGCAGCCACAGCATCCCCTTGGAATGCATCCTGTACTGCACAGCAATCCAACCCCCAGCTTCCATACCCAAGCAGCTGCTTAGATATGGAATATGGATATCCAGCAGCAGGATACAGGGGCACCTCCCAGGGCTGGAGCCACTCCAAGCACTTCCACCCTGGCCAGTGATTTTGGCAAGAAAACCAAAGACAAACCTGGAGAAATCAGCTCAGAGGTTAAAGTTTGCCAGGTTTAGTAACCAGTAACCATAGTTCTGCACCCCGAGCTGGAACGGTTTCAGAACTGCATTTCACTACTCAATGACCAAGCTGGAGGAGCCCCACAGCAGACTGGTCCTTCCCCAGGAGGGTATTTGGATGCAAGGGAACAGGATCTGAAGTTTCTCTTTTTTAGAGCTGAGCACACTGAATTTCTGGGCACCACGTGAGACATTGTCCAGCTCACCAGTGACCTTCATCCTCTCTGACCCTTGTGGAGCCCTGTGGTAGAGACACAACAGCTCCTTCCCAGCAGATCCCAGTGCTCCTTCCAGGCACTGGGCTGCCCTCCAGACTTGTCAGCAGCTCCCATCCACAACAATCCTCTGGCCTCTCTCCCACCTCTGATTTCCAGCATGGCATTCCCGGCAGTGCCAGCAGCCAGACCCAAGCCCAGGGCTTTCCTTCACCAAAAGCTCCCTGTTTCTCTGTTCACAAGAAGTAAAGCAAGAAGTAAAACATAGAAATTCCTTTATCACACTAATTTGACTACAGTCTTTCTCCAGCAACACGAAACCAGGCAAACCCTGAATGGGATCTCCATGAGGAAAAGGAGGTTGTCCTTCCAAGCACTTTTCTAACAGGGATTTTTATGAGTCACAGACAACTCATTTTAATTTGGTTCCTCTGATAAACTCTGCAGAAAGGTCTTCTGTTTACACCCCAGAGCTGGTCATGGGCTCATCCAGAGTATAAATCTGGGATGACCAAAGACTCACAACTTCTCTTTGCTGACTTCACACACCTCAGCTACTCAGTCACTTATGCAAGGGGGAAACAACGTGTCGGAAACGATTACTCACTCACTCTGGAGCAAGGTAAAAATAAAGCATTAAATAATTTAAAAATGAACAGAACCCTAGCAAGGCCTCAGCCCAAAGAGCTGCAATGGGGTGGGTGCTATTTTGATGTATGGAAATGGTAAAAAGGAGGGGACAGCAAATAAATTGGGAAATAGAAGTGATGCAAGAAGTTAAAAATGAGAAAGGAGAAGGTTACGGCCCAGCTAAGAAGAAGACAGAAGGATTCACTGACTATATGAGGAACAACCCTGCCACAAATATCATCCTGGATCTGACACAGAACAGGGACAATGAAACTGTTGCTTGTAACATGGGGAAGGCAGAAGGATGTGAAAACAGTTCTGCTCTGATTTTGAAAAGTGATAGGATGCCCTGCTACGGGGTGTGGGTGCACTGTGCTCTGTTTTCCCTAAATCGTGGGTGTTACTGCAAATACTTCCTACTCCAGCTGCAAGGGGGCAGGGTGTGAGAGAGCAGCAGGTTAAAACGAGGGACAGCCCCCATGGGAAGGCACGGGAGGGGTTGCCCTGGGGGCTCCCCAGCAGCAGAACCTGGGCCAGGGCACAGCAGAGCCATTAACACCCACCCAGCGGGGTGGTCACGCTGCAGATTGCTGGCAACAGCACAAATGCCTTCGATGAAAAGGGACCTTCTGATGTGGAACACGCCTGAGATTCTCCCAGGAACGCCAGGTCGTTCTGCCAAACCCCACAAAACCCACATGAAGGGTACTGAGAACCAGCAGGCGGAGAGATGGGGGGGAAATCATTAGGACTGAGCTGCCTCCAGCAGAGCCCCCCAGCCCCTGCCCTGCCCAGTCTGGTCTTCGCTAACGAGCCGGAAAAATGACCACGTCGTTGTTTAAAGGCTTCCCTAACTCAAACACCAGCTCCGAGGGGCTGGGATTAGGAGCTTGTGAGTGACACAGGAATTGATTAATTGTAATTACAGGAAGAGGTGAGCTCTGTGGAGCACAATGACCCCCTTGGCGAGAGGGGACTCCTCTGGACACGCGCTGTCACGGCGCCAAGCGCGAGGTCGCACTTCCAGGAACCAGGAATGTAGGTCACACTTCAGGGCCTGGCTCCCAGAGCATGGGGAGATGAAAAGGACACAGGAGCCTTGGCCATAACTGCATGAACCAAGAACCCAGGTGATGCTACAGCATCACCTGGCGCTGCTCCAGTGGGTGTGAGGAAACGGGCACAGTAGAAGGGATTACTTTGGTATTTGGCAGCAGGTGGGACACCTCTGTTGACTTATAGCTAAAAAGAAAAGCTGAAAGGATTGAAAGAAGTGCAAAGACAAAATGGAATCTGAATTTGACAACCCCCCAAATTCATTTCAATTCTTTGATCCGTAAGAGGATTTAGGAGTGATTTCATTGCAGCTCACAAACATGAGCATGAGGAGGAAAGGTCAAAATGACATTCAAAAATTACTTCTGCTCGTTGCTGCTCTGCCTTCACCACTGTCATCCCAAATCCCTTCGCAGCCCTCTGAACATGGTTCACCTCCTTATGGTCACCAGGGTATCTGACCCAGGTTTAAAGCCAGTCAGTAACAATATCTCTGTGCTTGCTTCTGACAATGCAGCAGAGACCACGCCCGTGGGTTTGGGGTCTGTGAGCATCAAAGCAAGGCTGGTTGATTGCACAGGAGTCTTTCCCCGTGGTCAGCAAAGACTCCTCCTCCCTCTGCTCACACATGGACAGCTGGCAACATGCACGACTTCTCTGCTCAGCCTTTATAAAGGTAAGACCTAACATGACTTGTTCAGTGTCTTGGAACATCATCCTACCACAGCAAGAGGCTTGGGAAGACCGACTGGGTTGGATCCCGCATATAACTTTGAACATTGGAAGGGAAAAAGGCCTCCAATCCTCCAGTAGCACCAGTATCTCTCTCTTACCCAGGAGCCCCGGTAGGTCAGCAGATCACACAGAGACAGAAGAACAAGCTCACAGTTAACAGGTCACCTACCAGCCCATCTGCTGGAGACAGCATCTCTGCTAAGCCCATGTAGACATCTTTCCAGTGCATGGTAGATCCTGTCCTCTGTGCACGTGGTGTGCTGCATTTTAATTCATCTCCTAAAGAGGAAGAAGCAGGAAGGTTAGTACTGTACACAATGTCCTTACTGAAGCATGAGGAAGGCAGCACTGCCATGCTTCTGCTGCAGTGCAGATAAGGTGCTCCTGGTGAATCACCACCCTGTCACTGCCTCATGTCACCCCTGCCAACCCCAGAGCCAACACTCTGCTGGCTGCCATCTTCCCTCTGCTCCCCAATCCCTCCCAACCTTGGCAAAGAAAAGGAGGCACACGTGTCCACAACCCAATCAGGAGAGGCAATGGGGCCAAGGCACCCCAAACCTACTGCAGGCATCTCTGCCTTCTCACAACTTCCGTCTGCAGAGCAGAACGAGTCTCACTTACGTGTCTGTGGTGAGGAGGTAATCGTGGGTTAACCTCCTTTGAAGATAACACTGCAAGAGATTACAGCTCAGATGGGAATCCTGGAACAGCCCAGGCTGGGAGTGATCTCAAAAGATCATCTGGTCCAACTGAGGGAAGGTGGCAGCAGAGTCCACACTTCTACTCCTTGCATTAGGCATGGATTGTCCTTGACGTCTCTAGTGTCCACTGACAATGGTCACAAACCCATTCCAAGTGGCCAGGAAAGCCACCAGCACTGTCACCTTGCTGCCACACAGCCAGTGAAGTCCACGTGCCTTTGTGGCAATGCAGGAAAACCCAGAGGGGACCTCAGCCCCAACATCCGAGGACATTGTGAAACAGTGACTGCAGATTGCAGGGCTGCAGCCCTGTCACATCCCGCCCCTCCTGCACAGCCCAGGCTGCAACCTGAAACCCTGGGCTGGGACAGGAAGATTTTATCCCACCCAATTCACATACATTCTGTCTGGGACTATCTTGAACACAAAAGCCCCTCGCCCAGAGGAGTTGCTGCTCAGATCTGCCTGACCACGTGCAGTCAAAGAAGTGACTGGCAGGAGATTCCCTCCTCCCCTGCAGTGCCAGCCCTGGAGTCCAGAGGGACCCTGGGGCAGGTGTCCCTCCTCTCCCAAAGCACAGACATGGGTTCATCCCACAGACTCTGTGCCTCTTGGTTAGAGGCAATAAGAATGCACAAACACAATCGAGGAAGAAGAAATAAAACCTTTCAATACTACAAAGCCCACCTGCCAAGGATACCTGGACAAACACTCCTACACCAGTGCCACACACCTATGTAGTTCCCACAGCTACCCCAAATTCTCAGTTCTCTGCTTATTTGGTCAATGTTTGGTGTTCAGTATTCAGTGGTGGCTGCACACATCACAGCTCCCCATCTCTGCCCTGGAAGGAACAAAAGTCACTGTGATCTCAGCAAAGGCTCCATGGTCCTCCCTGCTTGGTGCACTCAGCATGGCCACCTCCACCTACACTTGATTCCCAGCAAATCCCCCAAAAGGGCTCAGGAAAGCTGTGCCTGGCTCCCCAGGAGCCCAGGCAGTGGGGGAGGTTGGCTCCAGCCTTGCCCCTTGGTCCTTCCTGCACCAGAGAAAATCCACCAACAGCTCCAAACAGGTGAAAGCAAACACACAAGAACCACCACTGACCTGCCAAACACAAGTTTTCTTTTTCACCCCAGAGAGGCTCATGGGCTCCTGCCTCTTGTGTCCCACTGCCACAGCCTGTTATTATGGTCTTCACCATAAGCTTTGTCCATCCACGGTGCACGTGTGAGGAACACCCAGGAACACTCTGCCGCGGTGCCGCGGGCTGAGCGAGCGGGGAATCCACACCAGCACCTCAGTCACAGCCTGGGGCAAGAGGAAAACGGTGACTATGAGCACAGGGTGACTCACAGGCACCCCTTACAACACCCAGCTCACAAAAATGCACCTCCCTGCACGTCAGCTCGTTTTAGGGCACAGCTCGGTCCCCGGAGGGGAACCCACTCCTCACCCCTCACCAGCCCAGCCAGCCCTCCCCACTGCCTCTCCTGTGCCAGCACACAGCAGGCAGGGAATTCAAGGGCAAAATATAACCAAGGTATTACCACAACTTTCAAAACACAAAACACAGTCTTTGGGGCTTTTTTTTTCCCCCCACAGACCACACATGAATCTAAACCTCCTCTCCCAAGGCAGTGCTTATGGAAGCATTTTTCATGGGAGAGGACTCCATTAGTCCACCACAACCAAGCAACCTTTTCTGCTGTATATTCCCCCCAACTCTCCCTTCCCACCCACACTGAATGAGATGACAAGGCAAGGGACAGTACTGGAGGATGTAACCTGACTTTCCAAGGAGCCCTGTTACGCATCTCAAGAACATTCAGAAAAACAAGTGTTGAGGTCAAGGTTTTGGATCAATGCTTTGCTTTTTATGAGGGTGTTGAGCAACTCTGCAGGGACAAAAATCTTCATCCCCTTCTCCCAACTGGACTCCCAGAAGAAGAGCACAGTCACCACCCAGGGAAGGGAGAAGGGATGGATCAACTGAGACAAAAGAGCAAGGAAACATCTTCTGACATCAGATTGTCACAACTCTCCTGACAGCAGCTCTGCTGGCAGCACAACCTGGTGCCCACACATCTGTCCAGCCCCTTTGTGAAAACACCTGGAGACACTAATCCCAGGAGACAGGAAAAGAGGAGACACTGCAACACTTGTGGGAAACATCCTCAGGCAATGCCTGAGCATTGCCCTTGGACAAGGCATTAACCACGAGCATATCAGGTTGGACATTGGGAAGAATTTCTTCAAGGAAAGGGTGGTCAGGCATTGGAAGGGGCTGCTCAGGGAGGTGGTGGAGTCCCCACCCCTAGAAGTGTTCAAGAAACAACTGGATGTGGCACTCAGTGCTCTGGTCTAGTTGACCAGGTGGTGATTGGTCAAAGGTTGGATTCAATGATCTTGGAGGTCTTTTCCACCCTGAATGATTCTGGATTCTGTGATATTGCACATGGAAAAGTGTGCCCAGGTTGAATGCCCCTCCTGCTCTGCACAGTGTTGCAAGAGCTGCACAAAGTAAGCACAAGGGCTTTATCCCACCACACCTTGTTCATGCATCTGACCCCAGCCCTACAAAATCAAGCTTGGGATTTCAAGCCTTGAATGTTCTCCAGTATGAGGTTGGTTTCTATTCTCCTGCAACTGCACCTTAAAAGCCACCTCCAAACGCTGTGCAAACCACACAGTCACCACTGAAGAAGCAGAAAAGCTGATGTCTGGATGAGTTAAGCAATCTTTCTGCTGTCCCACAGTGACTTGTGGCACAGCTGGGAGCAGAAGGTAAATCTCCATCTCTCCATGCATGTTCTTATGCCCCATGCCATCCTCCTGCCACCTGCAGGACCAGCCTGGTCAGAAAGGACTGGACTCCTCACAAGCACCAGGTCAGATCTCACCTAGACAGAGTCCCCATTGCCTCACACTGCTCTGGTCCAAACACAGCTGACCAACCAAACTAAACTGCACATCCCTGCATCCCAAACAGCTCAGGGCAAGGCAGGCAGAGGGCAAGGCTTGCTCTCCTTTCTATCACATCATGCCAGTGATGTTACAGCCTCCTCAGCCACACAAGTGACAACATTTAAGCCCCCTGGTTTTAACAGCCCCGTGTCCTGAGAGAAACCAATTTGTTCCTCAAGGTTTTGCCCTGTTTTCACCAAATGGGCAACAATTCACCACATTGTGGGCATGGGGCAAAGATGAGCCCACCCCCTCCTCTAAAGGCCTGAGTGCACAAAAAGCACCTGAAAAATGTCTAAGCAGATAAAAAACCCCACTGATTAAAGTGAGTGAGAAAAGGCATAGCACACCAAAGCTCAGTTTGGAAAATATCTTAAGAGTATTTGTGAAATTGTCCTTGCATGGATGCAGGATTTTTGGGGAAATTCCATCCAAGATTGTTTAGTTAAGAGGATTCCTTCATCTGTTTGTCCCAGTTACAAAGGTGAACAGGCAAATCACAATATTCCTGTTAACTAACACCAAACAGGTAAACATTTACCCCTTTGGTGGGAAGCAGGAACTTGCTGATCATTGCTTTTAGATTTTCACTTGTGCCGCTTTGAGAAACGCCAAAGTTTTTAAAAACTATGAGAAACTACCAACAAAGCAGAATGTATTTTCCTGCTGAGGTCATGGGAATCCTTCATGGTGTCACAGGTCCATCAAAGGGACTTTCCACTTAGCTGGGGCACACTGGTTCCCCCATTTGCCTTCACTGTCCTAGGACCTTTCCCTTCCATGGCTTTTCTCCAGCTCAGTATGACAGCTGAGAACACACAACTTCTTCTTGCCCAGAAGGTCCCTCTGCACAGCCAAGTTGAGGAGATGCCATCAGCAGCCCCCACACAGTTGGGACATGGCCTGTGACAGCCTTTTCAGCAAGGAGAAACACTTTTCTGGTATTAAGGTCCTATCTTCAGCATCCAGAGGACTTCTCTGATCTCCTCCTGTAGCAGTGGAGCCCAGGACAACCACCATCAGATGGGAAAAGAGGGAAAGAGCTCCAGGACCAAGTCCAAAGTTGGTGTTCCCAAATAAAGTAGTGATTAGACCAATCCCTTCTGGGAACACCAGCCACCTCCAATCCAACCCTGCCCAATCCCCTCAGATGGCTCCATCACAACACCCTGGGAGGGCACCACCCCAGCCAGAAAACTGCCCTGCTTTAATCCACTCTCCAAGACAGCAAACCCAGGCAGCCATGGAGCAAGCTGACATCTCCCCTCCCACGATGGCAAATCCCAGTAGTGTCTCCTTGAGATGCCAGTGGGCAGGAAAGGACCTGGCTGAAAGTTCTGTACCTTCCCAGGGGGAACATTGCAGTGGGGGAGCAAGGCACTGCTCCACCAGCACCAGGGAAAGGTCCTGGGTACCTTCATGGCAGGATAACGCCCCTTCCTGCCCCAATTGTTCTGAGGCTGAACATCCCATGCAGGAAACAGGAGAGGACAAACAAGCCCTTCACCATCAGGATCAGCCTGTGAACACACTGCCCAGGTTTTCTGGCATTGACAACTGGTGGAGGGACACAAACTGTCTCACAGAGACACCAACTCCCGGGTTGGTGCCAGGACGTGACTCAGCACTTGGCTCGATGCTGCCAAAGGGCTAAAGGCACTGGGGAGACAAGGGCAAGAGGATAAAGGAAAGAGGAGCTTGGGCTGATGCTACAACAGAAGGAAAACACCTGAATTTAGAATCAAAGCAAAGGGATTCTAAGCAGAGCTTTTTTCAGGGCAAGATCCTTATACAAGCTCCCCAGAAAGGTCATCATCTCCTTTGAGCTACACCTCAGCTTTCTGCCTCCTCCATTTCATCCTCCAGAGGGGCAGTGGCCACAGGCAGGAAGGGAGCTTTAGGAGATGCATCCTCACCACACTGGAGGAGCTGGATATGCAGCTGTGCCACACAGTGGAGCAGGGGCACGTGTGGTACCTGCTCCTCCAGTGAAAGTCGCTGTTTTTCTTCGATTACAGAAGAAATCTTGGTTTTTCAACTACCCTTTACTTGCAAGACTTTACTGCCTCCTCTACAGCCCATAGGGGAGCCAAAGATAGAAACTCTGAGCCGAGGGAGGGAGCAGCTGGAGGAAGCCTTTGTAGAAATCGGGGCAATGAGGGGAGGAACCTGCGATTTTCAAGATTCAAACTTCAGCCTGTGTGTGTTTACCACAAAGTAAGTGTGCTGCGAAGAGCAGGGAGATGAAGGTGATAAGATGTTCCTTCAAACCACACAAAGGCAGCATGTCAACAGATCCAGGAGGCAACTGGTTTGACAAACATCCTTTGAGGGTGCTCATAAGGGAGCGTGTACCATCCAAACACCTTATAGGGCTTCCTTATAGGGCCTCGGGTTCCTGCCCCGTTGAGCAAGGACAGGAGCTGCTCTCACCCTGAGGAGAAGAGCACACTGAGCCATGGCAGGGACCATCAGAGACCTGCACTCCTTGGACTGCAAAACCTCACCTGTGGGGAGTCTCCCTCCCCATCCAAGAGGAGAACAGGCAACAGAGGAGGAACATGGAGAATCTTTTCCAAAAAACAGACCAAGCCCTTACTGAATCCTGGCCATGGACAAACTGACCAAAACTAACACTGATGAGGCCACAGAGGGGGAACATGAGAGAAATCCACTTATGTATCAGCACTCATATCTCTGCAAATCCACCCACACACCTACTCACCCACCCAAGCTGTGTTGGATTGGTGAGAGCACCACTGTTGCTCCTGGGTGCTGGTAGAGGCTGAGAGGACAAAAAAAGTTGTCATGAGGTCCAACGTCTGGAGAAGTCAGTCAGAGCAGTGCCTGGGCACTCTGTGGAATCACTCCCTTGTACAAAGAACGAGGAGCCAAGTGACTTGGAATGGGACAGATTCCAAATGTGAACCACAGCAGGGTCCCCGGGATGCTCCCTGCTGTATTACACAGNCCAAGGAGCAAGGGGCCAAGTGACTTAGAACAGGACAGATGCTCCCTGCTGTATTACACAGAGAGATACAACCAACAAGCAAACAAAACCAGGAAAACAATACACTATCCCCCCCCTGTTATCCTCCCCCTTTTCTAGGAGTGCAGATGAAGGAAAGGAAGAGGACACCTGAAAGAAAAAACTGTCATTTACTGCTGTGTGCACAAGCCTGGCTCAGTCACCTCGAGAGATGTACAGAAACCTGGATATCCCATTCCTGTTCTACTCCCAGGTGGGACACAAAGACCTCAGTGATGGGTCCCTGAGCAAGCCACATCCAGAGCAGGATTTAGGGGGAAAGAAATGACACAGGATGTTGGGAGGGGGCAACAGGACAGGTTCACCCAGCACAGGGTTGGAAAGGGGTAAACAAATGCAACTGGGGTCAATGCTGGGAGTATTTGCTGCCATCAGGTACCACTGAACGAACCAGAGCAGAAACAGCTCCAAGGAGCAGTGCAGACTCGGGGCTGGGGGATCCAGGAAGGTGGTGAGGATCCAGGAAGCAGCACATGCCAAGGAGAATTCATCCACACAAAAAGGCACTGGTGATACAGACACTAAGACCAAGGTGACTTTTCAGAAGACCCAAACCACCAAAAGGTCAACTGGGCATTGGTTTGAACAGGCAACACAGGAAAGCATTTGGCCTCCTGGACACACAGTGTGTCTGGAGGCTTCAGCAACCACTTGATATGAAAAACTGCAGCCAGGAATGAGCTGCCCTGAAAACTGGCAAACTCCACATTCCAGCCATCCAGCTATAGGGTTGTATCTCTGCTGGGAAGGACAGGACTTGGAGATCCCATAAGCAACAGATACAACCTATTTCTTGAATGACTCTGGAAGGAAGATTTTCACAGCAATTAGTCCCCCACTCTGAGACACCTGGAACAGCACATGTAGAAAGTCTTGATGTAATAAATGAGCAACAAGCCATTATATGAACCATCAACCTTAAACTTGCTGTGGGATTGGCACATTAATGCAGGATTCTGAGCAAGCTGCAGTGCCTGGAAGTGAAATGGGAAAGAGAGGTTTAGACAGTGATTTGTCTTCAAGCGGGGGATAAAATTCATGGTACAAGAAGAAAACAGCCCAACAGTGCCAAGGGGTAGGAGTGGCACAGGACATCCCTACGTGCTCACAGTAGGAAATCAAGTTTGATTTATTAGTGGTAAACATTGTTTTGGGCAGGAGAGAGATACAAGGCTGGCAGCTGCCTGGAGACAAAGAACACTCCAGGACCAAGCCCTCCTGGAGCAGCCTGGCAATGTGGGGTTGCTTTCCTGAACCGCAAAGCCTCATTTACACCAGAAGAGGTGAGAACTGGAAAGCTCACTGAGACACACAACTGGAAAGCTTACTAAGACACAGAGATCACTCCTTGTTCTCACTGTGTCTGAGAACTGGGCTGAATGAGAGACTCCCACCACAGAGCAGGGAAAGCACCTAACGAGCAAAAGCAGTTTCGGAGTCCTTTTAGTATCAAAGGGCACCTACAGAAGGTAACACAAAATGGGTAAGACAGCACCCAGGTTTCACACCCAGGTTTAGCTGCCTGTTCCCCCCGAGGGCTGGTTGGGTACACACAGTGGGAATTGTGGGGCTGGGGGTTCTTGGCAGCAGTGCAGGAAGGGGGGCTCAGCCCAGCCCAAGAAATTGAAACGTGAGATGTGATTCATCTCAGCAAACTGCCAACAGCTAAATTCAGACACCTCCTTGTGAGATGCTTACCTGGGGCTGCTCAGTTTGCACCAAGATGGTCCTCTGTGTCCTGCCAGGACAGTCCTGTCCCTCACCACTAAATGCAAAGTGAATTAGCTCCAAGGCAGTCACCCAACTCCATGCAGAGCTGGAGTGGATTAACCCAGCCATGGACTTAGGTCATGAGATGCTTCTTTGCAGAAAGAAGTCCAAATTAATTCCCAATACACATTCCTGTAAGAAAATGGGAAGGCACAGTGGTGGTCATCCTTAGTCCACAGCCAGGGCACAGGGAACATCCCTATAAGACAGTTTAAAAGTTAAGTCTGACCTAACAACTGAACATCTGTGTGGCCAGTTCTGCTGTTGCTCCATCTGTCAGGCTGCTGACCATGGGCACAATGTACCAGGATGAAGCAGAAAGCAACGTCTGCAGTCAGAGGAGAAAGGTCTCCAGCTTAGGAAAGACCTTAAAAACACACTGCAACTGAAGGATGGACCATCATCCAAGCAAGATAAAAAATAACATCCAGAAGAGGCAGAAATAAGGGAACTGCTCTGCCATCTTCCTGAAACAAGCAGCCTCTGGTCATCAGTTTTGTGCCCAATACTTTGCCTTCAACAGCAAACCCACATCTAAGCTGCCAAACAACAGCTAAACCCTGGAGATACAGAGCACTGTGTACCCCAGGGCCACGCTGCTGGCAAAGGGAGCCAAGGAGGGGATAGAAATTACAAATCCACATGGAATTTCCCTAATACCAGGCAGGACTGACTTTTTATTGCTCAGCATGCCTTTCCCAGCCTGGCACCACGGGTCACACTGGTGCTCTGCTCTCAGGGAAGGGCAAACACAGCGAGTCATGAGGCAGCAAGACCCGGGGGAGGGCGAGCAAGGGACACAACAACCACGAAGCTCCGCGCTCGCACGGGTGATATCAGAGCCTCCAGCGCTCAGCATCACACAGCCCCGAGTGACACCACCAAAAAAAACCAGCCCAAAATACAACACCCTGTGCATGGAAAGCAGGGCTGCAGGGGCAGGGGAGGCGGGTGAGCCGGGGTGGGGGGGATGCACGGCCGCCCTGAGCTGCATCTCTGCGCGGAGCCACAAGAGGGGAGAGGCTTCCGGGGCTGGGGAGAAACATTTGAACCTCAGTGAAGCAGCGCAAATGCTGCTGCTGCAGGTCCCGTAGTGCCCGTGCTGCTCAGGGCAATCACACGCGGTTTATCAGCCCAGCTTTGCTCTGCTCAGCTGGCACCGAGAGCCCCAGCTCAGCCGATCAGGGGAGAAAGCCAACAGGAAGCTGAGAAATGCCTAAGACAAGTCAGCTCCACACAAACACCTCCATCCAAGCCATTTATGTTGCTGGAGAGGGCAATTATTTAACGGGATTTCCCAAATTCCATCCCCAAGGTTACCTCCGTTAGCTTAAGGCTGGCACTTGGGGGATGGAGACACTGTGAACTCCCCCCAAAAAATACACAACCAAGAGGTGCAAACAAACAGCAATAACTCCAAAGTGTAACTGCTATTTGGTTTGGAGATACAGCCACACAGAAAGAAAGAAACAATAAAAATATCAGAAGCAGAGCCCTAGTGCTGCCCACCTTAGCTGTCTTTTGCTCTGGGATCCACTACCCTTGAGCTGATAAAGTCAGAGGTGTTTTGCAGCACCAGGAGCAGGACTCACACCAGTCACTGATGTGAAGCAGGTCCATAGGTGCTCCCAGCATCAAGTACCAGCTGCCAAGGATGAAGTTTTGCCATGTCCCACCTGCAGGTCAGCACATGAGGTGGTCTTAGGTGCTGATGATGTCCTGATGATAATAGAGATGCTTGATCCTGATTTTAGGGTCAAGTTTTCCCAAGGGTGTGTAACCAAAGCAGCAAACTAAAATCACAGTAAGAGCAGAAACTGGGCTGCAAGAAACTCAGCAAAAAGAACAAAATAATCAGAGAAACTGTCTTGAGGTGAGTGACTTCCTCAGGATTTAAAATAAAATGCATCTGCTTTGGAGGCTGCACAAGGTGAGATGCAGAGAGAGAGGGTCCTCGAGGACTCAGAATGAAACCTTGCAACTCATCATTTCGAAACAGTGTTTGCACTCATCTGACCATGATTCAAAAAGTAAAAATCAAGCCAGAAAAAAAAAAAAAAACAACCCAAAAAACGAAACTTCTCATTTCTGATTAAATGAGACATTCTCCTCTGCCCACCAGTGTTTAGGTTCACGTTGCAAAGACCAAGCCCCACCAAACTGGCTCTCCTGGGAACCAGCATCGCACCAGTTTTCCAGGACACCAGCTGGGAAAAGTGGTACCCAGGCAGGAATCTGCCAAGGATGCTCCTCTCCTGGTTTGCCCTCTTCCAGCATCCCTGAGGCAGCCAAACCACTGAGCACTGACTGTGTTCCTGCTTCTCAAGAGCTCACCAGTCACTGCCACTCAATTCTTCACTCCTTATGGAAACATTTGTGTCTTCCTGGGATCAGGAGCAAGGCATTAACCCCATGGCATGGACAGGCAAGAATTGTTGCCTGGGTCAGAGCAGTGAACTCAGGGCATCCTGGCTGAGGACACCCAGGTGCTCAGCTCACACCCTGGACAGATTTTTTTACGAATGGAAAAGCTTTTCAGTCATTTCCCAGCTGTTTTCCCTGCTGGAAAGAGCTGACCAGGAGAGCTGAGCTCCCTTGAGCCCCAGTGCTGACTCTCCAGATGGTGGAGGGCAGGAAAGAGCCCAGCTCAGCGCCAGCAGCACCCGAGTATTGTTTATCTGCTGGTTCCTGTTTTTAGTTTTGCCTCTGGTTTTTTTCTTTGTTCTATAATTGTGCTGCAGTGGTGATACCTGCTCTGAATGGCCTGGGGATCTCTTTGAAGTAAGAACCAGTCCAATGCTTTACCACATGGAATTTTCTTATCTAATAAAAAAACCCAGAGGCCCCAGCCCCAAAGCAAACCATGATCAGATTAACACCCCCAGACTTGTTTTTAAGCTGAACTGGAGCAGATATTAATGGCACTTGGGAGCCCCTGGGATGAAGACAAACCCTGTCCATGCCCAGTTCTCCCAAATCTGGGGCTGCCAGCAGGGATCCATTTCCAGGGATGAAGCAGGGCTGTCACCAGCCCTCCCTGTGGGAAGACCAAGTGTTGATGGGACCTGTCCCCAGTGTCCATTTGGGGGCAGGGAGCCAACCAGGAAAATGTCATCCAAGTGCATCCTCACTGCAAAAGGTGCCAACCACAGGGGTGGTGCTGGAGCTGAGCACCCAAATCCTGCTCTGCTCCCACCTGCCAGGGTTTCCTCCAAGACTGGAGCATGAGGCAGATGTGAATGGGCTTCATCAGGAGGAGGATGCTTGAGAGGATCTCTTGGCCATGTCCCCCATGGGCTCATCAACAGGGTCCTTCTCCTCTCACCATGAAGAAGGGACAACCAGTGGTCAAAGAGGTAGCCCATGGGCAACTTGGGGATTTGATGCTCCTTGGTTTTGGGTCCCAGCAGGCCAAAAAAGCCCTTGAGCCCCCAGAGACAGCAGCACTGAGGGACATGGGGACACTGATGCAACAGGCTCCTCCTGCATTCCCATCAAAGCACTGACACCCTCAGGCAGAACCAGCCACATCCTACTCTGCAGGGGTCTGGAGGAGGGCTGGGAGCATTCTGGGCTGTCCTGGTGCAGCTCCTGACACCCTGGGCTCTCACAGCCCCAAGACAGAAACCCCAGGCACAGATGGGGGGGGGTGTTACACGCCAACTGCAGCTCCCAAACACCCATCCTTCTAAGGAGAGCCATGCCAAGCTGTATTTAGATCACACCTCTTTGGGGCTGAGCCCCAAAACCCCCCCATGCCTCAATCATGCTCCTCTCCACACAGTCCCTGCCTGGCTCTGAAGTCCCTGGCCTTGGTTTCAAGCCTGCAGGTCCCCCACTTCCATCCTGTACCACCACAGTATGGATGCCAACCTTAAACTTCTGTTCCCATCAGTTTTTCCTCTATTCCCAACCCTGTGCCTGGAATTCCCCAGTCCTGCTCACCACAGTCACCTCCTGGAGCAACCTCTGATCAGGGTGATGCATCAGTGCCCTGTGAGGGGCACAGGTATGGACAGAGCCCCTCCAGTGGGGCATTGGACACATCCTGCTCTATTACAGACCTGCAGAAAGAGAACACAGCCCCAGTTCTTGCAGAGCTTTGAGAGTTTCAACCATTTACAGTTTCCAGGCTGTGTTGGAGAAATCACATGTCACAGCCCTAAGGCTGAAACATTTGATTCCCAAAGCCCAGATTAGCACCAGCTCCCCCCAGGAGCCACAACCTTGGGCAATTATTCACCTCCCATTCCCTCAGCACCAGACTTGGGCATTATTTAATACCTTTATCCTCAAATCACTCCTCCAAGGAAGAAAACAGCACTGCTGTCTGTGCAGTGACAGGGAACTGAGGCTGCTGGGAAAGGCAGAGTGGCTCTGCCCAGGTCACCCAGGGAGCCTGTGGCAGGACAAGGGCCACACCAGTGTCCTACATCCACCAGCATCTGCAGGGAGGGGCAGAGGATGGGCCAGGCTATGCCTGGGGGGGCCCAGCAATGGGATAAGAGGCAAGAGGCACAAACTGATGCCCAGGAAGTTGCACCTGAACATGAGGAAGAACTTCTTCCCTGTGCAGTGATCAAGCACTGGAACAGACACCAGGGACAGTGTGGGGTATCCCTCACCACAGATATTCCAGACCTCTCTGGACACATCCCATGTGCTCTGGGATGGCCCTGCTGGAGCAGGGAGATGGGACCAGTGATGCTGTGAGTCTGTGATCCCAACAGCACCTTAAACCCAGAGCAATTCCCCCTCAGAGCTGTTATAAAATCCAGTCACCACATTTTTCTGTGCTTTTCTCAGCTTTTCCACCCTTTCTGTCTCATCTGCAACACTCACAACTCAGGTCACACCTGAATTCAGCTGGTTGCTCAGGGACTGTTTCTGAAAGTGCCTCAATCGTGTTTTTTTAAAATTTAATTTTCTTTAGAAAAGACACAGCCCAGGTTCAGCCAAGTGAGGTCACTCTGCCAGCACAGGGGGATGCTCGACCCACATCTGGACTTCCCACCCCAGCAACAACCTATTCCCCTTCTCACTTACCTCCAGGGAGAATTCGAGTTGTTTCCTTGCTTGTAACTTCAAAACGTTGACTCAAAATAACTGTGAGGTTATTTTGACAGAGTTCAGGCTTGTGTCTCACAGCTGCACAATCCCGGCTCGCCCCCGGGAGGGATCAAAAGACCCAGCGAACTGATGGGGGTCACCTCCCTGGGAAGTCCACTTCCCCCCGGGAATATCCTGCCCTCTCCAAATTAACAGGGGAGGTGTAAAGAGCAGCCTAATTAGCCAGCCTGGCCCCTCCGCCTTTAGCAGAGCCAATTAGCAGGCGATTCGCCTCTCCCAGCGGTCGGTCCTTGGTAGATAAACACTTGCTGCTTCGCTGGGAGGGCAACTCTCAAGTGGGTTAAGTGCGAACTGCGTTTGGTCACAGCTCTGTGACACTTCGCAGCTATTTCTGCTCTCCTCCCCCAGCTCTTTGCCTACAAAACTCCTTCCAGGAACTGCGGCGGTTCTTGGTCGCTACACACTGTGATGGTTCTCACAAGCACAAGCGGTGCCAGCCCCAATTGCCCGGCGGGGTTTGCACTTGGGATCAGCCAAGGCACCACCCAGCCCGGTTTGAAGCGATTTAGCAGGCAGGGTAAGGGATCAGACAGCGCCTGGAGCATCCCTGCATGGCTTTGCCTGCAGCAGCAGCAGAGCAGTTCCAGGAGCCCAGGGATGCAGCCACAAAGCCAGCCCTTCCTCGAGGCAGCCTTTTTGGGGTCTGTCTGTTGAAGCTGGCACCAACCCTGGCTTTTAAAATTTGCTGAACGTCCTCTTCCCTTCAGAGCTTTCAGTTGCCTCCCATTGGACATGACACAAATTTAACAGGGATCGTCAGTTCAGGAAACCTGTGGTAAAAGCACTTACCTGTGCATGAGCCCGGGCTGCACCCACCCAGCAAGGACCAGGAGAGGAGGACCAGAGCCTCTCCCGCTCAGTTACAGCAGATGATGGGGCAGACCCTGCTCTGGGCACGGTCGGAGCCTCAATCGCTGCGGGCTGTGCCCAGGGGAGGAGCAGGATCACCCTCACCGCATGCAAATCTACCTGGGTCAGATGCTCAACTGAGATCAGGCAAAGGGACTCTGAATCTCCTCCTGGATGCTCCTATTTACACAGAAAGCCTCAGAAATCGTGAGGAACGGGAGACCTCAGCAGTGCCCCTCCCTGTGGATCTGCAGGACTGGAGGGAGGACAAGCCAGCAAGACGCGTCTGCCAGTCTTTTGCATCACCCCATCCAGTCATGGGCAGTTTTAGTTTTGGAGGTTTATACCAACAAATGAAGTGCCCTACACAATGAGGAGCTCAAATACTGCCCAGGACCTTCCTCCCCTTGTCCCCAGCACAGGCTGAGTGACCCCGATTTGTGAACGGGATGACGGCAGCAGCAGCACATCAGCACCACGAGCACTCCTCAGCCTCCACAGGGTGTCCCAGCACCCTGCCACTGGGTTCCCAGGTCGCAGTGGATGACAAGACCCCAAAACTCACCTTCCTCCCAGACTGCTCAAGCTGAGTGCTGTCAAGTGGTTACAGAGGGAACCAAAAGTCTGCAATAAAACCCCAAGTTCTGGTGCCATGGCATGGGGAGACACCTCTCTGTGCCTCAGTCTCCCCCTCCAAAAGCAGAGGCAGAGGTTCCTGCTGCACCAAACTCCTTCAGCCACCGGCTGGAAAGCAGTGGCAGGTGAAGGTGACATTTTCTTTCATCCTGTCATTTTTATTTCCTATTGTAGCCTTCCCAATCCCATTTATAACCCTGGCAGGCAAAGCTGGCAGAGCAGGACATGTCAAACAGCATTTTTATAATACATAAGAACATACTAATATTTCACAGAGGTTATTTCTAACCCACAAGAACCACTTGCTTTAACCATCATATCCTGCCACGAGCACCCAGCACCGTAGCCAGGTACCCATCCTCGAACTTCTGGAGCAGCAAAATTGTGACACACAACCAGAACTGCTCATGCAGCAGCAAATTGCAGAAATAAAGCTACACATGAGAAAAACACGTGTTCTCAACAGCAGAGCACGCAGGGGAACCATGGATTTAACTACCAGGACCAGAACTGCCTTGGAACTCTGTTTTTTTTAAACACCAAATTTCTAAGAAACAAAATACAGAACTGCCTTGTGCAGACTCTCGCAGCAGCAGCAACCACTCAGCTCAGTAAATCTAATTAATGAGCCAGGAAAAGTGTCATTCGTGTGCTAACTACTTGGCCCAGGGTTGCCAAATAGACAGATAAAGGATTTAGCTGGAGCCTATTGCAGCCAAAGGAGCTGGGAACTGGCAGAGAGCACAGCAGATTAGAGAGGGCTGAAAAGAAAAAGAGGAGGGAGGGCAAGAAAAAAAATCAAAATAGATTAGCACTTTCCAAATGCAAGCATGTAAATCAGCTTACATTTTAGATAATGCCACCCTTGTGAGCATCGGGCCGAGACGGCCCCGCGCAGCAGCACACGAGAGGTCCCGGCTCAGCCGAGTTTGATTTGGGCTCAGGAATCTCACGCCACCAACTCCCCCACAAAAAAACAGCAGTTTTGTTTTTACCGGCTTTGTAGATTCTCACAGGAAGCCAATTAGGGGAAACCTGGGAACAGAGGAAGATTCATAATTGCAAGTAAGGCTTCAAAGTGCTTGTCCCAAGCGCGGCCATTAAAATTAGAGCTGGGGAAAGGGGGAAAAGTAAAAATCTTTTGGAGCATCGGGCTTTCAGATACGCCCCAGGATGGAAGAGCTTCTCACTCCCACAACAACCCATCACCTGGAAGGGAGGGAGTTCACCTCGGAGGAACTCACAGAGGACCAGCCCCCGGGTGCCACCCTGCTCAGAGGCTGGAGGAGGCAGGCACAGAGTCTGTGTGCATTTCCCTCCTGCCTTTTGTTTTGGCAAGAAGGTTCAGTCCTGTACATGTGAAACTTTACCCCACTGAAAATTTTGGTGGCAAACAAAGCCTTTGCTTCATCTACTTCACAGAATCACAGAATATCCTGAGTTGGAAGGGACCCCCAAGGATCATCCAGTCCAACTCCTGGCTCTGCACAGACACCCCAACATCCCACCATGTGCCTGAGAGTGTTGTCCAAACCCTCCTGCAGCTCTGGCAGCCTTGGGGCTGTGCCCACTGCCCTGGGGAGCCTGGGCAGTGCCAACCACCCTCTGGGGGAAGAACTTTTTCCTAATATCCTAAATGTCCACTGACACAGCTCCAGCCATTCCCTGGGGTCCTGTCACTGGTCACCAGAGAGATTTGATGTTCTTCACTCCTGTGACCGCTCCTGAAGCACTGCAGCATCCCTGGCAAGGGCAGAATGGCTTTGCAGACTGGGCTGCCTGCAAGGACAAGAGATCTGGGCTTAAATCTACTGCCAAAGGGATCCACAATTTGTCCTTTAGTGCTACAGACCATCCCATCCCAAATAAAGAGTCCTCTTAGAAGTTCAGCAGTTTCATCAGTGACCTGGATACCAAGAAACAGAGTCCAGACAGTGCTGAGAACTGTGTGTGCACCGTGGCAGAGCTGCTGTGCCTGTTTGTGATCAATCATGCAGCTCCAGAGCCCAGCAGGAACACTGCTGTGGTGACACCAAGAGCTGGTACATGTGGCCCTGCAGCCGCCCCTTCAGCAGCACTCCCATGGGCTTCACCCTCATGGGAGATGGAGGGGGCTCTTCTGGGATTGCTTTGGCTTTCAAAGACAAAATCCCTAGTCCCAGGTGAAGTATCACCAGGCAGGTGCTCCCCATGCTGCAGGTGACCTCTCAGACACAAAGCTGCAGCCATTTGTCTTGGCTTCAGACTCACAACTCAACCAAGTGACAGAGGCTGAACCACAACTTCTCATATCAGCAAGAAAAGCAAACCTGAAAATACTCTATAATCCACCCAAATCAAAAGTGTAGAGCAGAACAGCCCTACTTGTAGAAGCTCAGTCCTCCNTCCAAATCAAAAGTGTCTCTATTCCAAGCCATTTTAGCTTGGAATAGAGCAGAACAGTGCTACTTGTAGAAGCTCAGTCCTCCAGGAGATGTAGATCACACCCTTCTGCATGTTGGAAGACGTCAGTGACACACACAGCACTGGACAGACCCTTCTAAGCAGGGCTACAAACTTCTTACATCTGGGGTTGTATACATGTAAATATTCCATAATCTGCTATCTATATTCCATAATCTCAGTTCTAGTCCTCTGGCAGAAGAGCTCAAATAGGAGAAGCAAAATTCACAGGAACAACACCTCTGCACTAGGACATCTGGCAGCCCAGCACTGTCAGTATGGACTGATCCCCCTTCACATCCCTCTGGCACAACTGGGGGTGGCAGCCTGTGCTGTGGCCCCAGACGTGTGGACTCGCTGCTCCAACGTGCCCTTGGCAGGAGAAGGGGCTGAGAAAAGCTGAGAGGAGAAAAGGTAACTCACCCAAGGTGTCAGGGCAAACCCCTGGAAGGTCTGGGAAGAGCACAGAGGTCCTGCACCAGCTGTTGTGCCATTCACAGCCCCTCTGCTCTGCCTGTTCTCAGTGCCAACGCTCACAGACACTTCCCTCATGATGGCACCTCCTCTCCACACAGCACTCCCAACAACAGCTTTCCTTCCAGCCCCTCCCAACCTCACCCTCTCTCTAAAGAGCCAGAGAACACCCTGCACCAGCAGCAGCAGCAGAGCTGGGCTGATGCCCTCAGTGGGGATGCTCCTTCCTTCCACCAGACACCCCAAAGCCCCAGCAGCTGCAGCAGAAACCCTTGTGCCCAGCAGAGTCTGGAAGAGGAAAGATCTGCTGTGGATGGCTGTGGGACCCAGGAGCCCACAGAGATAACCCTCAGTCATCTTCATCCATGGTATGGCCCTTAACTGCTTCTGCTTTTCCCCATGGGTCCACTCCTATCTCCCCCCACAGCCTCTCACACCCCCTCAGCTGCCTCGTGCCACGGCTGAGTCGTTCTCAGGCTCAGGGTCTACTGCAGGATCTCTCCTGTGACCTTGGAAAGTCATTTGTGTCTCTGGAAATGTAGTGGCTGGAGGTGTTTTTGCACAAGCTACTCTCCCTGTGGTGTTTTTTCCCTAGTGTTGAGCACGTAGGACTCGGTGATCAAATGAGGTCAAAGAAAATTCCAGCCCAAACCCTGGCAGCCCCGGTCCCTCCCCAGCAGCACCCACCGTGAACAGCCAACAGCACCCACACAAGCACAGCTCAGGCTTGGATGAGGGCTCTCCCTCTCTCCAGCACATCATCATAGAAAGTGGGATCTGTGGGATTAGTGTTCCATGAGCAGAGCTGACATCTGAGGTAACACGTGGGCGAGCGAGGACATGGACCGCTGGGTCCCGAGGGCAGAAGAACAGGAGAAGGCAACTGCCCAGAGCGAGGACTGCAGAGCCTGCAGCCCACCCATCCTCTGCCTCTCGTCACACACGGAGCAGACTTCCCATCTGAATAGGAAGCCACAACCCACACGGCTCAATCCATTCACACAAAAACATCCCCCTCCCCACCAGCCGGAGCCGAGGGCTTTGCCCATGGAGATGGTTTCCAGGAGCAACCTGCACTTCTGCATTTTCAACAGAGATCTTCTTACTTCACCTTCCCGCCCGCTGGTGCCAAAAGGAGAAGTGCTCTGGAGCCGTGGGGAGAGGAAGTTGTGCCACCATTTCCTATTCTGGATGATGATTTCACCCTCCTGCCACATCCGAGAGCCGCACGCGGCACCCACCACGCTGCGCAACGTAACATGCAAAGGGCTCGGGGTTTGGGGCGAGCAAGTTCCAGGAAACTCAACAGTCAGGTTCAAGAAAATACAAAAATAAAGACCACACACAAATGATCCGGTCAGAAATAACTGTGGTGTCCCTTGGCACTCACCAGGCTGTGAGATACCACAGCAGGGCACCTGGGCAGCGATGGAGGGGCTGGGGAAGGAAAGGCACATGAAAGCAGCCGTCCAGGTCCAAGCAGTGACTTTCTGTGCTGCCCTAACTGATGACACACGTGGCTAAGTTGGGTTCAAGCAATCCTGGGGCCTTCTCTCCTTGTTTGAAGGGGTTAGTTCCCTCGGCCCCTTCCCACGGCCGTGCAGCACCATGCTGTGATGGGGAGGAGCAGACCCAGAGGAGCCAAGATATCCACCCCTCCCTGCATGTCCATGGAGCTGGACCCTCCCCACATTGATGCTGAAGGGGCCAAACTGAACCACTGGCAGAGTCTGAAGGAAATATTCTTTCTGCTCATTCCCACCATGGTTTAGTGGGCATGGTGGTATTCATTCAAAGGCTGGAGTTCAAGGTCTTGGAGATCTTTTCCAATCCTAATGATTTTATGATTTATCACCAGAGTTTCCCCTCATTTGCTCAGTGTGAGCACGAGGGCCAGGATTTACACTGGCCCCAGGCAGCTTGGATCTGGTTTTCAGTCTGGTTGTCAGACTCAAGCCTCTCTCCAAACACAGAAGGCTCTCCTTACAACCACAGCAGCCTGGGTTTCTGCTGACACCAATGGAAATCTCACCCCCAATGAGAGGGCAAAACCTCCTGCATCCCTTCCCCAAGGGGGTTTGATAAGCCCTATTACCAGAAGCTTTCTACAGCACAGCTAAAGAATGGATCAGGTCTTAACACATTCTGTAGCCTTCCCACCAGAGAGGCACCTCTAGGTATTTTTAGAGGTAATATCTCTTAGCACCAGAATTACAGTGCATTAATTAGCAGGGAGACGCAGAGGAACAGTCACAAGGTCAGAACACAACATCCATAATTTACACCTCCCTGGGAGTTACTGAGAAAACAACACACAGAGCCATCACAAGATGTGCCATCTTCAAGGGCTCCCATTTCCCAGAGCAAAGGGGGGAAAATTCACCATCTCAGATGGACCAAATCCTCACAGCAGAACTCAGAGGGGGCTCTGTGGGTATGTTGAGTCAGTCCTCAGAAGGGAACTCATGGGTTTGAAGGGCCCTTGTCCAGCAGTCTGATGGTTTGGGGAAAAAAGAAATAAGGGGAGGTCAACATTTGCTCTTCTGGGATGAACTACTAAGAAAACTTGTTGGCATTTTGGTATCAGGGGCCATTCAAACTCCTCAACAGGCACTTGCAGCCTCAGCCTTTCAGACAGGGTACCTTAAATCTGAGGGATGGAGCTGCCTGTTTTCATGGCTTGTTATGAGTAGAGAAACTTTTAAGTCCATTGGTCATGCAGATGGGCAGATTCACTTTCCTGAGCCATTCAGGTCGTTCATCAGGTAGTTCATAACTTGGCCCCACCCTAACCAGCCTCTCTTCTCCCAGAGCTTCCTCCACTGGGCACAAGTTATTGGTAAGGAAGTGTCAGAGCAAGTGAGGCTGGGACAGGACTTCCCACACTTCCCACTGCACACACAGACAGCATCAGTAGCAATAAACAGCTGCAACCTCAGAGCAGGGGCCCAAGAGAAGGTGTCAGCAGGTCTCACCACTGCTGAGCAGGACAACCCTGCCACGTGAGTGGATTAAGCAGATCCCCTCCAAAAAATCCCCAAAGTGCAGCTGCTCAGAGAGGGAGAGAGAACCACTGTGGATGCAAGACCAACAGCAAGCTGACACTTGCCAGCATCTAAAGAAGAAAACTGCCATTACTTGCCTACAAAATGCTTGATCTTATTGATTCTGTTGCAGCTGAGTTGTCCAGAGCTGGCTGTGGATGGTCAGGTGCACTGTGCTGTGATCCAGGAGGAGCTTATTCACAGAAACACAGAATCAGAATGCTTTGGCTTGGAAGAGACCTTAAACATCATCTTCTTCCAACCCCCTGCCATGGGCAGGGACACCTTCCACCAGCCCAGGTTGTTGCAGAACCCTGTCCAACCTGGCCTTGGATACTCCCAGGGATGGAGCAGCCACAGCTTCTCTGGGCACCCTGTGCCAGGGCCTCCCCACCCTCCCAGCCAAGAATTTCTTCTTAATATCTTTTCTAACCCTATTCTCTGTCAGTTTGAACCCATTCCCCCATGTCCAGTCTCTCTCCATGGTTTCTGTAGCTCCTTCAGGCACTGGAAGGCCACAATGAGTTCACCCCAAAGCTTCTCTTCTCCAGGCTGAACAATCCCAACTCTCTCCCCTCTCCTCCCAGCAGAGCTGCTCCATCCCTCTGATCATCTTGATGCCTCCTCCGGACTCTCTCCAGCAGCTCCATGTCCTTCCTGAGCTGGGCCCCCCGAGCTGGAGGCAGCTCTCCTACTGACAGGCACAACCACCGTTCAGTCAGACTTTCTGGCAGAGTTTTACTCCTTCTCTGAACACCCTGGACCCCCAGCAGCCCTGCTGACATCCCCACAAGGGCTCTGACCAGCACAAAAAGTGCACAGTGAAATGAAGAAAGCCCCTCACACCCTGAACCTGCTGCAAAGCCAACAGCACACCAAGGCAAAGCAGACCAGCCAAAACTCTCGGTGTCTTGTTTCTTACAATGATGTAATTAAGGCTCTGAACTTCAGGAATATCATCCTGAGCCCCAAAAGTTGATGGAGACCAAGGCACAAATTAAAAAAAAAAAAGAAAAAAAAAAAGAAAAAAAATCATCCAGTGACTTTGGAAAACCCACCTGAACTCTTTGCTCTGCTGTGAAGCTCCGTGGTCACACTGGGTCTATCCCAGGGCAGGATTCATTGCCTTCAACCCATCCAGCGTGAACCCCACTTCAGGGCTGGCCCATAAGTTAAATTAGAGGCCTAAATTTTTAGGTAGGCATCCTTAAGCCAGACAACTCCCATCCTTATTCTCCTAAGCTGCTTCCCACATGCAAAACAGGAATAATCACACTTCCTTCCTTAGCCAGCAGTTGCACAACCAAGTGTTTCAAAGCCTGTAAGCAGCTCAGATAATGCAATAATGGGAACATGGAAACTGCAATTAGACTCACTCATTTAGCTTTACTTCTTTCCCCCCCCTCCCAAATTCAATTCATAAGAAACAAAAGCAGAAGCCAACATTTTTTACAAGAGATTTTTTTTTCCACTGAAAATTCCCAGGATCCTTCACTAGACTTCCACTTCTGGACAGTCAAGGGTGAGCTCTGAGGAAGAGTGTCAGAGCTGGAATGAGCAGCTCTCCATAAACCACCAGTCCAAGAAAGCTCTACAAGAGCCACTTTAAAGTCTCTGCTCCAAGTTACTCCCACCTTTGAAGATGGAATGTGCACTTCAAAACTGCCTCAGGTCAGTTTAGTGGGGCTGTTTCACAGATGCACTACAGGAGAGCACTGATAGTCCAGAAAACAGATGAGATAAAATAAAGCATCATTCCTTAGTTGTTTGGAGCATGTGAGGGCTGGCAACAAAACAGTCATGACACCGAGAGCCCAGAGTGGGTGGGACAGGGCAGCACAGGTCTCATTTCCACACCAAACCTGCACTGGCTCTTCAGCCAGGGGCAGAATTCCCATCAATTCCCAGTCATGGACTGTGCCCTGAGGTTATTAAAATCAACAGCCCTGTGCCTGTAACCAAGCACCCTCCTGGAGGGAAGATCCAGACTCTCACCCCCCCTGCCAAGGCTGACTGACACAAGCAGGATTTGAAGTGATGGCAGAGGAATGAGGAAGCTCCAGCATCCAACTGCCCCTGGAGGATCCTGGCTGCTGTTTGGGGCTGTCACTGGCTCTCCCCTCTTGAGTCAGGTTTTTTTTCAGTCATTTTTTAGTAAGAAAAAGTTTGACAAGCAGGAGGGGCTGCCCCTAAAACGTACAACACCCAACCACAACAAAATTTTAGTGATTTCAGAGTGAAACCGTCACCATGTTATCGTCCTGGTAATGAACTTCTCATCACAATATTACTGACCAGGCTCCAGCTCCAGGGACTTCATTTCCAGGAGCTTACTTTGTTTTTCCTGCTTCATTAAACTCAGTCTCCTTCTCAACCTGACCAGGGACACTCAGGTAAAGCAACTGCAAAACACGGTGCAAGGGCTGGATGGAGACACAGCACAAAGGGTTGAGTTTGCACCAAGCTCAGCTTTTGGTAACACCAGGACAAGTCCAGAGCAATGCCCTGGTTCTAGTTTTAGCAAGAACTCACAGCAGTTAGTCATCTGCAGGAGATACCATGGGATCAGCTTCACAGAGACCACATGCAGCTCAGGAGACTCTCAGGGCTCACACAAAACCTCTCTGATCCTTTCAGCAATAGCTGCACTTGGATAAAGGAAGAGAAAAGGAATCTCAGCAATGTGCAATAAGAGCAACCTGGAAACTGCAATCCAGTCAAGGGCAACAAGTGTTGGATTGAAACATGGACATGCTGGTTTTGCTGCATCACTTCCACCTTCCCCATCAGCAGTGATGCAGCAAGGGAAGGTGTGGGATGCAAACAGAGGAGATCCCCTTTTCCAGTCCTGGGGCCTCATTGGAACTGTTGGAAGAGCATGAGAACTGCAGCAGCTCAGCAGTTGTGGATGTTGGGTTCAGCATCTGGGTACCAAATCTGCAGTGGGGGCACAGCACCCACACTCCTCAATGCTGCACAGTAGAAGACAACAGGAGATGTCAAGAATCACAGAATGATTTTGGTTGGAAAGGACCTTAAAGCCCATCTCGTTCCACCCCCTGGCATGGGCAGGGACACCTTCCACCAGCCCAGGTTGCTCCAAGCCCCATCCAACCTGGCCTTGGACACTTCCAGGGATGGGGCAACCACAGCTTCTCTGGGCAACCTGTGCCAGGGCCTCCCCACCCTCACAGGGAAGAATTTCTTCCTAATCTCTAACCTAATTCTACTTTCTGTCAGTTTGAAGCCATTCCCCCTTGTCCTGTCACTCCAGGCCCTTGGAAATAGTCTCTCTCCATCTTTCTTGTAGCTCCTTCAGGTACCAAAAAGGCCACAAAGGTCACCCCAAAGCTTCTCCAGGCTGAACAATCCCAATTCTCTCAGCCTTTCCTCCCAGCAGAGCTGCTCCATCCCTCTCATCATCTTGGTGGCCCCCTCCTCTAGAAACATTCAACAATAATTGAGTGGGAATTACAAAATTTTTCATTGGCTTTGCATCTGAACTGACCTGAGCTCAAACCAGGCATTTGAAGGTTTGTTGCTTCCATATCCAGGCCTGAATTTTACCCTAATGATGCATTTCTTTGAGGAACAGAAGCAGCCTGTGATGATATCACACTCACACCAGCTGAAGACACTTGAAGACTACTCTGGGACTCTCTGTAAGCGAGTGACTCCCTTGTTACGAGGTTGGCAGTGAGAACAGGGCGACTACGTGGAGACCACAACCAGCACCCGACCCCAGCACAGTGTTTAGGGGAAACTGAAACCACACCAGCACCAGTGTCCAGCACAGAACTGCCTGTGAGCCTCCCCACCAGCCACTCTGCAAACTGAGACTTCCTCTTGACTTATTTTTAAAACATTCTTTTTTACAATTACCATTTTTCAGGACAGGATCTGGTGTGTTCTTGACAAACAGATAATGGGGGAATTCCGCTCGCTACCCCTTTAAAGCCGTGATGCATTTTGATGCTGAGAAATACAAATCTCTAAATTAGTCCCGCTAAGAACAGTTGCTGTGGTGCCTTCTCTCCTCCAAAATGACATTTCTCTGTCTGCAACCCCAGTGACTCACTGCAGGTCCTTTCAGTCAGAGATGCTCTCACCATTGGCACCCTTCATCTCCATAATCCATTATTTTTAGCTCCTGTAACACAACACTTGTATGGTTCAATTATCAGCCTTTGGGAAGTGAAAGGCACAGGGAGGGATGTTTCTCCCTGATGCTTTAGAATAAGGTCAATTATATTTTGCAATGGTTTCTGAAGGGAACTGCAGAAGTCCCATTCCTGGAGATGCTGAAGGACAAGGCTCAAACTAAAGCATGGGGAGAAAATATCCTCTGGCCTGCAGGACGTGGGAAATGGGATGAACTTTTAGTCACAGAAAGGCTGCTGTAAAAAGGAGGAGACTTATCTGTGCCCATGTGCCTGAAGGCAGAACAAGCAGGAAGAGACTCAAAAAGAATGACAGAGGGAACATATTCCCTGTCCCAAGGCCAGGGAGGGACCCTCAGCAGTCTTTCCAGTCCCAATGGCCCTTCCAGGCTGCACTGCTCTGCCTTTTCAATCCTCCTGCCTTGAGGCACGTGAGCAGCTACAGAGTCTGTGGTAATTTCTCGGATTTCATCATTGTAAAGTACATCTTGATGTTAACAGTGACTTTCTGAAAAGAAAAAAACCAAAAGGGGAGGAGAGGGGGGAATGCCAGCCCTACCCTGTGCTCTTTTCTCCCCCCCATCACTATTTTGCTCACTCTGACCCACCAGACTGAGGCTGGCAGGTTCCAGCAGCCCAGGCTTTGTTTCTGTCCAGGAGTAGAGTCAAAGCACATCTCTGCCACCAGTGCCAGGCAGCCAGAGACACCTCCACACCTGCCTGGCATCCACACAGGGCTCTCAGCCAGCCTGTGATGGGTGTGGAGAGGTCACCCAGGACATCAACAATCCCAACCCATTCCACAGCCACTCAAAGGGCTGTGTGAGGTTGGCAAAACTCCACCAGGGTAAGAAAAGCCCTTTTGTCCTCAAAAAAACCCCAACAGCAGTGACACACATCTGGTCTAAGAGGAGATCAGTTTTATTTACTCACTTGTCAGAGAGGAAATGTACTTATTCCTGGCACCAATTATGAAAACCCCTCAGCACATGATGCAAGTGTTAATTTTAGCTTCTATCAGTCTTTATCACAAGAGTGATAAAGTTTCACCCAACATCACAGTCAATTACAAGCTCTTTGTCAAGCCAGGAAGGTTTAGGCTGGAGATGCCCCTGGTGTTGGTCACAGCCCAGCAGGACATAATGGAAACTCCAGGGCTGCTCTTCAGGGAAGGTGGAAGTTCAGCAGAGAAGTTGCTGGGTGTCACAGGAGAGGACCAGGGGAAAAAATAAAAAATTCAGCAAGTGCACAATTTGGAGCTGGGGGGAGAGAAGGTGTTTCCCAAAATACAGGCAGCAGCCCAAGCTGCCCCTGCCAAGAAGGAAGTGAAGGACATGACAGCATCAAACTGTCCCTCCCAACACTTCCCAGGGTGGCTGTTCAGCCTGGTGGGACAGACCACGAGGAGATATCCCTGCTGGAAGGGTTTATGGCCACTCACATGAAGTAAAGGTGATAAGATTTGAGATATTTCCATGCTCAGCAGGAGACACTCTCCCAAAAGCATATGGGCACCTGGAGCTGAGGTCAATGTCCACACATAGCAGGTGCTGGGTTCCCTCCCAACATGAACATGCTGCAAGGAAATGTTGTTCAGCTTGTCAGGGAGCCCAGCACCCACTACTGTAGGCACAGACCTCAACCTCAGCTGTCCCCCATGCTTCCTACATCACCTTCTGTGTACATGGGGCTTCTCTGGACACGGTCCATGGGAAAATCTATTTTTTACAGTGCAAGGTTACACATGGGTGGCACTATTGTATTCAGGATAGCATCAGACACAAGGGGAAACAGTGACACTGAGAAATCATGAGAAATTCTCATCACCCACTCTTTGTTCCATTGATCCAGCACTTCTCTGTGCTGCTCCAAACTCTTCCCAAGACTTCTCGCACCCACAACACCCCAAAAAGAAAAAACCATGTCCTGTTGCTCCCTACTGTGCTACAGAGGCTCCCAGGGAGGGGTGCTGGCTTGTTTGGGGTTTGGTTGGGTTTGTTGGTTTTTTTCTTTTGCAAAAATTAGCCAGAGTAGGGCCAGGGACAATCCCAATCGCCATCCTGCATCCCAGCAAGGTGGCACAGAGCAGAAGGATCCCTCCCAGAGGGGACCCAACCCCTGCCCCACGCTNCATCCCCATCCTGCAACCCAGCAAGGTGGCACAGAGCAGGGACCCAACCCCTGCCCCACGCTGCCTTCCCCCCACAGCTCCCTCCTGATGAGGGACAGTGAGAGCTGGTGTTAATTCCTTCAGCCTATTTGGAAAAACAAGTTTACACGTGAGATTTCAATTGGCTCTGTCTCTGCTTAACTACTCCAGCTGTGAGACAAAGTAAGTGAGAGACAAAGCCCTACAAACAAGCAGCGTGACCATTTCAGAAGGCTTTTTGTGAGCTTTAATGCCAAACCCACTAAATAGATTAACTTACAGCATAAACAAGCAAGTAAATCTTTCCCCCAAGGCCCTGTGTATCCAAAGGAAGCTTTAGAAGTTGCTTCCTGCCATTGTGGAGGCCCTGCTGGGAACCCAGGAGCCTTTTCAGTCCCTGGCTTGGTTGCCCAAAACCTTCCATTTACTTCCAGCACCGCTGGCTGCAGCACCACAAAAGACAGATGATGGCAAGGACGGTTTTGGCTGCTCCCCATCACCCTCGGGCCAAGGGCAAGTGAGGCTGAGATTCACACACACTTCCTAAGCTCTCACAGGGGTCACTTTGACCAGAGGACTCAATGCAACCACAGCACCACCATCCCAGCCAGTGAGAAGAAAGGAAGTGCCCAAACAAGGAGCCAGCCCAAGGAGAGGTGGGCACCCACCCAGCAGTGGGCAACCCCACCAGGCTGTTCATCCCCTGAGCATCTTCAAACAGCCAACAGCACAAACATCATGGCAGCACTCACACATTTGAGAGGAGAACAATGAGCCCAGGGCTTGAAACCTTTCCAAACCCTGTGTCCACCTCTGGGAAGAAGCAGACTCAGTGCTGGAGGCCACTGCTGCATCCCAGATGTGCCAAACCTCCAGATGTGAAGCACGGCAGGCTGCACAGAGGGAAGATGCAGGGACTGGAGAGCCTGGGCCAGTCCCACTGCAGTGAGCAAAGTCCAAGCCTGAGGGCAGAACCCTGAGCTGGACCATCCTTTGGGCTGGCCTAATACAGCCATCAGAGCTACCAGCCCAAAAATCCATAGAGAAGACAAGCCAAGAGGTATCCCCTTCTCCACATGAAGGCCCTATCCATGACTCTCCATCCCCTGTCCCCAGCTCAGTGACATGACAGCCACGAGCAGCACCAAGAGCAATCCACCCATGAAGTGCCTCCAGCCAGGCTGGCACAGCCCCAACCTGCAGAGCAACTCCCCAAATCCCCCCCAGACACATCACAGGAGCAAGGAGTGCAGCAGCTCTTGCAGCCTGAACCCCTTCCAGCCCCTGGTTCCTCCCATGATGAGCAGGAGCATCAAGGCACAGGGACCTTCATCCCAACAGGGCCAGTCCTTCATCCCAGTTCTTCCCTAGCAGCCAAGCTCCTGGGAACTGGCATCATGGTGACTGTAAGCATACAATTTCCCCAGTCAAAGGCTGTTCCCTTCATCCTAAGAAATCACCCTCATGGTGATGTTCTGGTTGGAGACCACAAGAGAAAGTGGGATGCTGTTTAATAGTCACTATCCTGCCATCACTTCTAAACCCTGCACCACGATCTGGCAGCTCAGGGCCACAGAGATCCCGAGGCTCTGGGTGAGCTCTGTGCCAGCAAAAGCAGATTTAGACCCACACAGCCATTCATTCCTTCACACCATCCGAGTTCCCTAAAGGATTAGCACCCACTGGCACTCAGACCAGATCCCTCTGGGAACAATTTCCATTTAATGAGCAGTCCTTTGGGGACTTGTTGGCCTTGATTGCAACCTAGCTAATTGATCCAGGGAGGCAAACCTCAAGCAGAGCCCCCCTTCAGACAGCTGGATGAGGAGCAGCAGGGGTGTGGGTCTGCCAGGCTGGAGTTTGCTCGGTCGCCTCCGCACCAGAGGGATGCTGAGTTTGCACCAGGCAGGGGGAGGCTGTGGATGGTGTGTGGATGCCCATTTATGAGGTTTATCCACACAAAGACACCGAGAATGAAGAAACATTTGTGAAGTTTCACATGTACAAATTGCCAGAAACAATGAGAAAAGGGAAATGCCACCTGAAAGGATGAGAGCTTGTTTGCCGAGAAGCCTCTGGGCTGAGGGTTTAAATAGACATGGAGCGATGGGGGAAGCAGCTGAAAGGGGAAGCGTTTCATCCTAATTTGAGACAACAAAGAATGGGCCTTTGTGGAAAGGATGAAAAACACTTCTGCAGGCTCAAAACAACAGCATCTTTCCTAAAGCGTGCACACACCAGACAAACCCCCGTCCACGGAACAGGCATTGACACAAGGGTGAAAATACCCTGATGTGACTGCACAAAACCCTCCAGTGCAGGATAAAAAAAGAAGACAAATTCCCTACCCCAGCAGCTGCTAAGGACAGTCACAAGACCAGGTTGAAGCTGAGCTCTTCCTGCCCAGACAAAGCAGCGTCGGGCAGCGAGCGGCGTGACCGGGGGGACAACGCTCCGGATTGTCCTTCCACTTCCAGCCACCCTCATCACATGAGCTGCTCATGCCAGGCTCTGCTCACTTCTGCTTAAACCCACCCCAAAATAAGGACCAGCATTTTAGGAGCACCCAAGCTGCTCTAACCCCAAGCACTGTGGGAATTTTGGGCAATTAAACAAATTGAGGGAAAGCCAAGCCCCAATCCCCATCTCTCTTTACAAATACAGCTGCAGCACCCTCAGTCATTGATAACTGTCACAGCACCACACCACCCAGCCAGGTAGTGTTTTCCTATTCCCCTTTTAGCTCAGCAAGAGGCTCATGCTCACATCTGTTGGCTAAAAACATCTGCAGGTCTTTTCACTGCCTGGCCAGCTTGGCCCAGCTGGGGAGGGAAGAGCAGAGCCTGCTCCTCCCCAGGCACACCGGAGGGCTCTGAGCCCTGTTCCGGGAACGGTGCAGCGCAGGTGGGAGCGCTGACCCACAGCTGCCCCGGGCAGGATCCAACCTCCAGGCCCTGCCTTTACCAGCAGGAGCCTCAAACCTGGGTGAACTCTCAGATGCAGCAGGTTAAACACAGCACGTGCGAGGAGAGGACAGCTGAGATGAAACCACCCAATTCCACACAAACTGTGCCCCCTGAGGATCACTCAGAGCCAGCTCTCCCCAGCCTCACATCTGCCACCTCAGCCGAGCATCTCCCGCTGTGCCAAAGCACGAGGGAGCCCATGATCTGCAAGCTGAAATTGCTTTATTTTCGTGGTGTTTTTTTCTTTTTTTTTCCCAGACCTTGAAATCAGAGATTAACAAGTCTGAAGGAGCTCATGCCTGGCCACTCATGTATTCCAGATGCACATGCTACAATCGCTGCTTGCCAAACAGGATACGAGGCGTAAGAAAATAAAGCATTTTATCTTCAAGCTTTTCCAAGAGGGTATTAAAAACAATGGGGAGGAAATACAAAATTAACACTAGAGAAGAGCAATTGGCAGTGCCCTTGCGAGTCTGTTCTTCATTACAAGGCTGCCTATTCAGTAGCTTTCATTAGGAAAATCGCATCACAGAGCCCTTCCCAACAGTGTCCCTATTTCCTAATTAGGCTTCGCCAAAGAGCTGCATCTTTTAGTTACTGCAGGGCACACAATCACAACAATCACCATTTCATCGCAGCCAGGCTGCTGAAAACCCTGCAATTAAAGCACCCGGGGAGTCACACGGGAGCGTCATCAGGGAGACAAGTTCTCACGTCGTGCTAATTGGCGGCCAGAGACGAGATCAGAAAAACAGGGACGTGGGGTTTTGGTCTCCGTGCTGGGAAAGGCGCTCGGGAGATGCAGCCACCCCCCAGGTTCCCACCCGGGAGGTTGGTGATGGGGGCTGGGTGCCAGCACTGGGGACAGGTCCTGTCCACCCTCCAGCCTGCGGCACAGGGGGGTGTTCAGCAGATCCTGGGGTGTATCACACCCACAGCACCAAAAAACCCTGACCCAGCACAAGGGGAACTCACCCTTAGGTGAGATGTAGAAGTCACCTGGAGACCCCAGTGATGGTTTTGGGTGGGTGGGACTCTCGCAAAGGATTGGTTACAAAAATGTCCTCACACCACCTCTGGACATGAGGGGTAGGGCAAGGATGGGCAGTCCTGGAATACTGAGCCTTTTAGGGAAGTCTTGCAGGGAGGAGGGAAAGAGCATGAACTGCAACTATGGAGCCTGGAATGCATCCACAGGTCATGTTTTCCTCCTCTGCAGTCAAGAGTGACATTTCCAGCCCAAAACAGCAAAGCACAGAACTGCAGCAAGAACAGATCTGCTGGGCAACAGTGTGGTACCTGCAGAGAGTGGGGCACAGCTTCCTTAGGAACCTCATCCCTCCTCCCCATCCTCTCACCTACTGTCCTGTGGAAGTTCAAAGCACTGACAGGAGCAGAGGTCAGACAGCAAACCTCAGGGCACCCACCTGAGTGGCTTTCCCCAGCACACTCATGCACCATTTTCCACTTGCAAAACAACAACACAAAAATGGGCAGCCCCGTCCTGCTCAGCAGGCACCCAAAAAAGAGAAGTTGAAACTACTTCAGGGTGAGCTGCAGCATGGCAAGGTCCCCATGTCACTGAGTGGGTGTCCCTGGTCCCCAGCACAGCCAGAGCACCACGTTTGGCATCCCTCAGCCCAAGGGCTGCTGCAGGGTGGGGAGCTCTTCCCACTGGAGCAGCAGTCAGTGCCTCTGCCAGTGCTTTCCACGGCATCAGTTCTTCTTTCTCAGTGCAAAATTTATGTCTTCATTTTCACATTCAGCAAAAAGAACATGGTGCCAGTTTTGCTTTGTTTCTCTCCCAGCTGGGATGCCCTGATCTCCACGGGGGAGGAGGGGTGAGCCAGCTCCACCATCCTACAGCACCAGAGATGTGGGGCTGCCGGTGAGGAGCCCTAACCCCCTCCCCAAATCAATGCACACCACCATTCCAGGATTTCCCTCCACACAAGCATCTCCAACACTTCTCATCACCTTTCCCTCCCCTGACCAGGCTGCAGAACTGCAGGGAGCAGGACAGTGATGGCCACAGGATGCCAGGGAAAGAAAAACAATGAGCTCCCCATGCAGCCCAACATCACAAGGCTGGAGCTGAGCACATCCCAGGCTCCCAGTGCAGCAGACCTGGCTCTGCTCAGCTGCTTCCCTGCAGAACATCCCCAGCCCCAATGAACACATCTGAGCCCTCCAACCTTACACAGTGACTGTAAGTGAGGGATGCAACCACTGCAACCACCACTGCCAGGCTCTCTCTCCTTATCTTCTCACCTTTCTACATTTAACCTCTAATCTGAGCAACACCCAGAGCTCCAAACCGCTTTGCAATCGTGTTTCGGAAACAATTTGCAACTCCATCCAAGTTTTGCTTTGAACAAGAAAAAACACAAAACCAACAAGCCCTTTCTGACACACAAGAAAATTAAAGCATTGACATCCTGCATATCCCTGGAGTTTGCGTCAAACCGAGATTTAGAAAACTAATCTAAATGGAAAAACTAAATAAATTGCAGCTGTTCAGCATCACCCCTTCAGCATCAGGGCAAGCAGCACCAGCCCCTCCAGCAGCAGCAGCCTGCAGCTGCCTGAGCACGGTTTCACTGCACTGAGAGCAGCACCAGCCCCGAAACCAGCCCTTTGCAAAGTTAAGGAGTGCTGGGGTGACAGCAGCCAGATCATAATAAACATGAAAACAAAGGTCTGACATCTCTTTTCTCCCGCTTTCGTTAGTGATTTGAATCAGCCAAGCCTTTTCCTCCCTCAGGGTTTACACCGTCCAAAGCAGCTGAACATCCTCTCGGGGAGGCCGGTGCAGAAATGAGTGTGGCAGGAGGCCAGGCTGGGTCTGGGCACTGAAGGGGAGGCACTGGTGACACCATAAGGCCACAGAGGCACCTGATGGAAGGTGCTCCTTTGCAGGCACACCTATCAGCACAGGCTGGTGCATGAAGCAGCACAGGGACATCTCAGGGCTGGTGTTTGTCCAGGCTCCGATGCTGGAGGGATGACACTCTGTTGAGCATGTCACATCCCAAACCACATCCAGTTGCCAAAGCAGAGCCCTCCCTGGGGTTACATCTCCCTTGGGCTGTGGAGACCCAGCTGAGGCTGATGGGAGCAACAGGAGACTCGTGACCCTCGGGTCCCTCCAGCCCGGGGAAGGAGCTCCTGCTGCAGTGACCCGGGGTGACTCGCTGCCACCCCACCCCGCCAGCGGCCCGGCCAAAACTCCAGGCAGGGAGCGGAGAACCCCCGGGATTTCCCGGGGACCCAGCCCCGGGCAGGGTGGTCCCATGGGGCGGGCAGAGCCCCACACCTGGGCCCCGAGCAGCAGCTCCGTGGGGCGGCGCGGAGGAAAACAAACACACAGTCCAGAAATGAGTCACGGCAGCGGGGCCCGTCCCCACCCGCGGGGTGACACCGGCTCCTCCCGCCCGGGGCACGGCCGCTCACACAGCGCCCCGGGCAGCAAGGGGACCCCGAGGTGATTCACGGTGCCCCTTCCAAAGGTGCGAGGCTGCTGACACCCCACTGGTGGGTTTAACTGAAGCCCCCACTCACAAAGGACCCCCCCATTACACTGCCTTCAGCCGCCCTCCTGTTCCTTGGACACCCCATTTATAAGTGGCTTCCCCCCCCAGATTACACAGCCCGGCGGCCGCTGCTGTCCCAGTACCCCCCAAACCCACACGGACACCCCGCTAACACAAGGAACGCGCCCCTCGCCCTCCACGTGCAGCAGCTGTGCCGAGCCCCCCGCCCGGTCCCAGGACACCCGCGGCTCTCCCACCTGGGGGGCGGCTGTGGCCGGGGCTCCCTGNGGGCGGCTGTGGCCGGGGCTCCCTGCCCATCCTCGGCTCGGCTCGGCTGCCCCGCCGGGCTCCGCTCCGCGCCGGGCGGCACCGGCAGCACCGGGACGGGCGGGCGGAGCTGGCGGCGGGTCCGCCCCGCACATGTGCACCGCCTGC
>VYXB01004897.1:2951-36209 GCA_013397135.1 Pachyramphus minor
TTTTTTTTTTCTCTCCTTTGTCCAGTTGCAGAGGGGAGTGAGAGCAACTTTAGTGGATACCTGGTGTCCAGCCAGGGTCAATCCACTAAACAGGCTAGGCAGAACTTTGCTCTGGGCGCCAGGGAAAGGATTGTGCCCACATTCAAAATATGGAAGAAGAGAGTTTAGGTTATGCAGACCACTCTGAAACCACAAAACAGACACTTATTTTTCAAGAGTAAGTAATTTTCTACATTCAGGATATAAAGAAAAAAAAATATTCCATCACTTGAGTGAATTTGAAATTAGTTATTAAAAGTACAAGAACAAAAGGGATTTGTGGTGGATTGAACCCAGCTATCAGCCAAGCACCACACAGCTGCTTGCTCCCTCCCTTCCCTGCCCCCAACAGCATAAAGGGGAGAGAACAGGCAGAGCAAAAGCAAGAAAACTCCTGGGCCAAAATAAAAACTTTAACCAAGACAATTTAATAAGTGAAGAGGCAAGAAAAAGCACAAAAACCTCAAGTGATGCAAAGGCAATAATTCACCATATTCCACATGCAGATAATCAAACCAGTCTCCAAGCAATGACTACTTGTCTCTCAGCCCCTTTCCTCATTTTTATTGCTGACAAGGAAGTTATATGGTATGAAATATCCTTTTGGTCAATTTGTGTCAGTTGTTTAAGTTTCAAAACCCTTCCCAGTATCCTGCCTATGCCTGGTATAAGTACTATGGGACAGAGGAGGGGGAAAAGAAAGCCTTGATATTGAGCAAACCCAGCTCAGCTGTAGCCAAAACATTGTAGTGCTCTCAACTCTGCTTTAGTCATAAATCTAAACTACAGCATCATATGGGCTTCCACAAAGAACATTAACTTTGAGTCACTAGACTCAGTATACAAAATTACCCAGATTTTTCACTAGGTTTGGTGGGGGGCCTTTTTGGTTTTTTTTTGTCTTTTTTGTTTGTTGGGTTGTTTTTTTTAACATCACGATATTGCTCCAATTGCTGTAGTGTTCCTGTTTGTTTGTTTGTTTGTTTGTTTGTGGTTTTTGTTGTGTTCCTTTTCTTTAAATTTTATTTTTAGATGAGATGTTATGTTAGAAAGAAGGTGAATAAGCTATACATAAAAAATTCTTCCATCAAGCCAGTAATCCAAGATATATTTCTTACCAAAACCAGAAAGATAAGTCACATCTTCAGGATGTCAATATACTTATCTATGTCCTTCCATTTATTTCTAAACAAAGCTCTTCCTGTAGCTAGAATAAAATACTAGCCAACAAGTATACCACTTTATGTTCAGACATAGAGGATTCCTGTCTTATTTTCTGATAAGCTGTATTCATAATAAAGCAACAATTTTGAATTTTTTTTTTTAAGTGGAAAAAAACCCCCAAACCTTCCTTAAATAAATAACTAATAAACGTGTAGATATTATTTTGTGAGGAAGACTTTTGAAAGAATAACAGTTTGGAGGTAGTGTTCTTTCAATCTTTTCCCAACCACTCTACCTGAAAACAGAATATGTTTAAGACCACTTTCCAAATTTCTGAAACTTTACTAGCACCCTCTTTCCCTCAGGCATGAATATAAATGACAAAATGCTTGACTGTTACCACAGGCTATTAAAGCTCCTTCAAATACTTGGAAAAAAAAATATTTATACTATGGAGACATATTAACTCATCTAATTCATTTCAGTCAGAGAACACAGAGAACCTAAGTTCTTTAACCTTGTGAAATTGTCTCCAAATCCTAGATCCTAGAAAAAAAAAATAGGACTATGAGATTGCAGCAGGATGTGATAAATGGATAAGGACATTCTTGCATTAGTATCAGTTAGTATTGTATTAGTATTAGTTCTTATATTAGTACCTCTTTTTTGCTCTACCCTCTTACCTCAACCTCACAGAATTGCCACCTGTTTCTGCATGGGCCTGCAAAAACACCACTCCAAGGAACAACGGTTTCATACTAGTTGGTATTTGAGGTTTAAAAATCTAGATAGTCCGTGTAGTCCTCTGACAGGCTCAAGCCAGTAATACCATCCCTAATACAAAGTACGCAAAAATCAATCAGAAATGATACTTATGGTCTCTCTTGATTTATTTATTTTTAAAATATATACTGCAAATTAAGAAGTTACAGCACTCATATAGGAAACTGAACATGTCAGTTTAATCCTTATTTCAGACAAAAGGGAAGGAATCCAAAAATGTCATTTAGTTCATCACCCTTGATAGAAGATGACATGTAGAGAGAGGCAGTTTTAACACAAGTATGTGTATTCATTTATGTGCTCTATCTACCATTCATATTACTAAAATGCCATTCTGTGAAAGGATCAATGTATTCATCAAGCCAGCAGGAAAATGAAAAATGTTCTGGCCTGCAAAGGTTAGAGTGTAGGCAGACATAGAAAGGAAACCTCAACTCTCCAGCTCTCTTCCGAGGTTGGACTGAATGATCTTGGAGGCCTCTTTCAACCTTGATGATTCTATGGTTCGATGATTCTACTCCTTCTTTGTGTTAAAAAAGGAAAGACTAGTTTTTGTATCAATGAATTTTTTTACTTTATTTAACATTTTAGTATCAAAAAAATTCTAATATTAAATTTGTACTAGTGATATGAAATTGTTACAATCAGCAAAATTGATAGAAATATTCATTCTGACAAAACCTGTTTTTCCAGCTGCTGGCATTTTGCTATGTGGCTTCCAGGATCACTCTGGGCCCCCAAACTGCCTGGTTATTCAGCTGCTGGGCTCAGTGGACCTTTTAGTTCTCTTTTTTCTGATTTGCTTCACAATCAGTATAAAGAATTTTTTTATACCAAACCATTAGAAACTTCATAAAATTATATGCAATACTAATATCCAGAATTTAACAACAAAATAAAAAAAATCCCCCAAAACCAATGAATTTCCTTTTCTGGTTAGCTTTACTACATGATGCATGGTTCTAGCTAGATATTAAATTACATTTGCACATTGCTCTGTACCAGCTAAAGTCAGAAGTGCATGATAACATGTATTCAGCATTAAGAGGTAGAAGCCTAAACTTATTGATTAGAAAACATCAAATATTTCTGAATTTTCACTCTGAATTTTAGCAGGAAACACACCTTTCTAGCAGCCATAAAGTGACTTTAGTTGCTACAAAATTCTTGTTGCAAAGGTAAGAAGTGTAAATTAGTTTGATGCTTGTTTTTTAAACAGTAGAAGTTTAATTAGGTGTCCTTTTTGGTACAGCTATTTCTCTGTATAATAATATTACCTAATGATGCAAGAGAAAATAGTTCTTTTATTTAATTCTCACCCTCCAACTGATTGTTAGGTGATATACAGGCAACAACCTGTCACTGGTTACATATTTTAAAATAAGCCTGTTAGTGAAAGAGGTCTTACTGAACAATTGGAACAAAAAGAAGGCTGTAAAACACAGTTCTTAACACCTATTTTGACATATATATATATTCTGCCTATATTGAGGTTTCTCTTCAATAATCACAAAAACATGTGAAAAATAAATTTTGAGTGTACTGTCCAAAGCATGAGAAAATGTCTCACTAGACATTTTAATATCATCATGGTAAAAGACTAATTTTGTTTCTAAAATAGCTAATATCTAGATAAATTTACCTAAAAAATCAATTATTTATTAATACATCTGTCATTGACAGCCATAAGTTATGTTTTAGGTGATTCTAACTAAGCACATGCTGAGTTTTAAGTAAATTCACAGTTCCTAAAATTGGATTTTTACAGTTCATGATTTCTGTAGGATTGTTCCCAGAAAATAGATTTGCATACTGACAAAATTTATTCTGTTTATACAACAGCTGCTTTTTCTCATGTCAATTTATCTTCTCAGCAAATTATAAAGCTTTTCACCATTGCCATAATGCATTGGCAGCCCAACCTAATTCTGTGCCAGATATTATTCCACACATAGCTATGCTTCATCATCTACAGTACTTTCCTAAAATTCAAAGTAAAACACCATATCTTCCATAAAGGAAATGCAGCTGTTTCATCTTCTTTTATAATTCAAAAGATGTAGCTCTCTCTCAAGCTGCTCTGAATCCTGCATAGCATATTTCAGTCAACAGCAGCTGTCTTTCATAAACTCTTAAATATGTTCATGGAGAACCTTGTTTTAAACCAGAGATTTAAAGTATCTCACCACTGTGTATAGTCAACAGCATTTACTTAAAAAGTATTGGAAAAAAGAAGTGTTTACTGAAATAATGCACCTTTGTAGCTAATCAGAGGATTAGTAGAAGTGTAAGACTGTGCATGTAGATGTGTCAATAAAGTTCTGATCTATGCATTTTATTTGCTTGTGGGTAAATCACAGTTTACAGGGGAAATGAGACACAAACACTTCTGAAAATCAATATTTCATTCTTCTTGCACTTTGTTACAAGAGTATGGCTTCATCCCACTCTTTTATGTGCTAATTAGCTAACAATTAAAAAAAAAAAATCACCCTGCTTTAGGCTAAACATCCAGTGAAGTTAATTAGTATTTTATTTGCCCTCAAAATTCTAACACAAAACTCCCACCTTATGTTGCAAAGTGGGGGTTTTTTGTTTTCTTTATTAATAGCTTAGTGCACATCCTCCATTTGTCCAGAGGAGGAATACTATACACTTACTTGGGTATTTGAAATGTACACTGTCAGCTAGCTATAATTGTCAGAAGAGGTTCATGTACCAAGCTAGCTTTAATTACTAAAAATCATCCAAAACTATAGTTCTTACAAACAAATTGTCATTGATTGTCACATTTGTCAATACACCACTTATTATCAAGTAATGAGCACACAAGCCCTGCTAATAAAAGCCTTAACTGAGGCATTCAATCTGTCCAAAAATATTCCTAACAAAAAAAAAAAAAAAAAAAAAAAAAGTTTTGGGTTTGTTTTAAAATATACAGCAAAGTTTTTCACACAAAACTTTTTATTAAGCATATGATTCCTACATTTCCTCATGTGCCAGGGGATTCACAGAAATGTAATTACTCAAAAAAAGAATTTGAGGTTAATACCACATCTATAACCAGTGCTGAAACCCAAAGCTTTAGGCTAGCACAGACTTTCATCTTAACATGACTGGGTGCACACACAGATCTCATCACTCACAAATATGCACTTCAGAAACCTAAGTGCTTGTCTTGATGCAAACTGGAGCTGTGCAGACTCTTTCTTATTGGCATTATTTGTCTGTTGAAAAAAACCTACTGTATAAAAAGCTTTGATTAAAAAAGGACAAAGCATCATATATTTTGATAAGGCCTATTGAGCACTGTCCATGTCCATGTCCATGTTAGTGGGGATGACTAGACACACAGTATAATACACTAGAAAAGACAGCAGCCACCTGCCCCTTTAAAGGAGAGGAAAGACATACCCAATATAACAACATCTGATCAATGACCTGTCTGGTTTGGTTAAATTTTACTTAAAGGAGTCAGTACTTGTATTATACACAAATTTGAAGTATCAACTACTCACAGCTTATTGTGTTTCCTACAGTTGTATACAACATATACTCTTTAGAAAAGATTTCTAGCATCTTTTCCTTTGTTCCCTATGACTATCTTGATCCCCTAAAATAACTCTTGTAGCAAGCTGCATGATGAACATCTTTTGGAAAAAGATTCATCCCACAATGTAGATTTAAAGGCACAAGATTAAAACTCAGTTCTCTCATTTAAAAAATACACATCTGTTTAGAAACATCCAGTTGCACACTAGAGAAGTAAAGCTGAAACAACTGAATATTTAACACATTGCTTGATTTGATTCAATGATTGAGTCAACATACCTCTCCTGTTCCATCAACCCACTTTGTATGATCTTTACATTGAATTTCAGACACTGACCTAAACATCAATACTTTGGTAAAGTCCTAAAAATGTAAGCATTTTTTTTTATGACTAGACCTATCAATATTTTTTATGTTTCCAATTCCAGTGATTATATTAATGGGTCTTAATGGCAGTCATTATAGATGTGAATGTCTGTTGCATGACAACTTTGGGTACTGGCCTTTTTTTTTCCTGGAAATATTCTATCCAAATTATATTAAATCATTTCAGAGCAAGGACACTGTGACACATATTGTCAAAAAGCAAGAAGAAACCCAACCTCTTCTATCTTTTACCAAATCTATTGCTGTCTAAACTGAGAACTCAAGATTTTAATTCTGTTGAAGATATGAAGTAAATGTTAAATCCTAATAGGCATTTTCAGTCATCTTTGGGTAACAGCATAGGTCAACAAGATGGATTATTGCCTGTAAATTTTGCTTCTGTGAAAGTATTTCTAATATAGATATTCAAGTAACATAAAAGTATTTTAAAGCTGTGAATTTCCTAGAATTTTAATTGCAGTTTACATTTATGCAGCATTAACATATATAACATTGGTATATCTGTATTACAGAAAAAGACTTCATGTGTCTGTGACAGAAGATATAGAACTTTTATTTAAGTTGAAGTTTTCATTTAATTGTATGTGTGACACCAAAGCTGCAGATGGTTATCAGGGCTGCTCTTGTGTGTGCATCCACTCCACTCGAGCAATTAATTCCCTGGATGATTAAGGAATTGACATTGTAGTGAAATAATGGACTGGCTTCAGAAAAGACACTAAAAGTTATTACAACATTACTATAAGCAAAGTTTCCCAGTTGAATGTTCAAATGATGAAAATGAGAAATGGCATGGTAAGATTAACTTGAAAACACAAAAAGCATATGAATAAAGAAAACAAAACGGGAAGTGAATTGAGTTAATCTTCTTCAACACCATAGTTCAATGTCCAGTCATAAGGAATGACAGAACACGTTCTTCCAAGGAGAAAGTCAACAGTACCAATTCAGTCTTGAAAGAGGAAAGAGGAAAGTCTTCTCTCCCTAAAACTAGCTCTTTCTCAAAGGTAAATATGCAGTAGAAAAGTAAAGGAAAAATGCCCAAAAGAAAATAATTTAAAATATAATGCTCTACTACCAGTTTGAGGGTAATATATAACCTAAGTTATATATTATATATATATAAGTTATAAGTTTTAAGTGGTACACTGGGCAGAAATTAGTAAAGGACCTAATTCCTATTGTTAGTTCCTGTCATATAGCCTATAGTGGGACTGAGCATTCTGTATTTCTGAGAATCAGGGCATTCACAAGTTTGAAGATAGATGTAGCCTTGATTGTTTTTTCCATATCTCAGAACCACAGCCAAATGAACGACAAAAAGCTGTTTTTTATTTTTAGAACAGTAAATTACCTCTCTTCAAATTTAGCCTCAAGAGCTATTTAGAACTAAACCAAGGGTTTAGGTAGAAACTCCACTGCAGTCACTTATTTCTGATTTTTAAAACAAACAAATGAAAACTTATATAAGCCAATGTTTGGGAAGAAGAGGAAAAAAAATCTACATTATGTAGCCTTGGAAAAAAACACTGTTCTGTAAATTATTTTAACAATCTATTGATTAATTTTAGACTTATTCATCTAGAGGGATAAAAATAATTCATTCTATGACTTTTTGTCAAGTACATTACGATGTCTTAAAGATCCAAAAAAAGTCTTTGTTTTAAAATTGTCAGTGTTAAAATACATGAAAGCCTTGTCATGGCTTTGTAATGTTGGAAAAAGTTCAACTTTGGAGTAAAGTTACTGTCATAAACTAGATCATCTTTAAGGTCCCNTTTTGGAGTAAAGTTACTGTCATATGAAGCAAGTCTACGAGATGCCTCTGTGAGATTATTAAGGACAGAATAAAGGTCCAGCTGATGGTTAACGAAAGTTTGTAGTACTGTGTATATGAAATTCTGAAAAGTGCCAAGATTAAGAAATGCTTTTTAACTTCAAAAGTACATTGCAGCTTATAAAGTCAGTTGTTCATATGTCAAAGATTTCCCAGTTAAGCTTTTGACGTGGTAGAACAATGAAGTACGATGAAAGCTAAAAGGAACCTTCCAAACACACGTACTATGAATTGTTAGCCTATGATACAAGTAACCTGGCCTTTGCGACAAAAGTAAATAATACTGCTAGACAGTGTTGCTGTCCTGATTGCCTGCAGGACTAGCATAAGCTGCTGATTTTCATACAGATATCAGGGTCTTGTGAAAGGAGTCATTATTCATAATTGTGATGGAAGTACTTCATATGCGAAGTGACCTTGCACTTATAACTCAAACTCCCTGAGCAGCTCATAGAAACAATATAAATACATACCAACTTAGCTGGGCTGTACGTGATGGTTAATGCATGAGTCTTTCTACCACACAAGCTATGGCAACTTGAACAGTTCCTTGGTGTAACTGATGAGACCAATCTGGTCAGGGCAATCAGCAAGGAGCAGAGGTGGCTGAGTTTAGTATTAGCACTGAGAAGATACAGGCCCAGCTACTGCAGACTGTGCATGTGAGGCATCCCCCAACGGCACTCATCCTGGTGGCCCAGAGGTTATGATATCATGGACACCAAGAGCTGTCCCAGGATTTTTTTTTCCTGAGCCTGCTAAAACAAATCTGTCTGTCTCTTTCAAGAATCCTAAGGCTGAGAACCCTGGACAGGTATAAAGATGAATGTGATTATCTGAGTGTTTTCCCTCGAATTCTGCACATTTCTTCCCTCTACTTTTACTGTTACTCTAAATAAAACTAAATTGAATACAACTTGTGTGTGACCAATTTCTTCTTTGGGCAATAGTCAAACTGAATAACTGGGACCATTATCTGTGAGAGGCTTATATAGTTTACCTCTCTTAAAATGTTGCCATAATTCTACTATTTCAGAACTGGCTGTTCTTTTTTCAATTCTATATAGCTTATTGTTATACTTACAAATACTACCTGAAAGAGGGAAGGAAGCTTGTTCTTGAGCCTTTCTGGTAATTGTTAATAAATGAACCAAACAGAAAACCAGAAAAACATCAATTGTGCTCCAATATGATTGTCAATAGATCATATATGCAATACTAATATATAGCTTGTTACACACAAAATCTTGCTGGGATAGAAGAGAATAGTCCCATATATGGTGTCAAAACTTATTATTACTCCAATCAATGCTATAATAGACCAACAGTCTAACTATTGAAAATGTCATTAATACTACCTGTAACTTCTTTAAATAAATAAATAAATATTTCTAATATCTATCCCTTTTCTCCAGTGTTATGCTTAAATTTTCAGTGTCCCTCTGTGTGCTGAGTTCTTCGTTCTTTTCCAAATAAAAAAAGTTTATTGTGAGTCATTCTGCCCTTACTATGCTCTTTTGAGACCCCACCTGGAGTATTGCAACAAGCTCTGGCATGCCCAGCACAAGAAGGGCATAGACCCATGGGACCAAGTACATATGAGGGCCACTAGGATGATCAGAGGCATGAAGCACCTGTCCTATGAGCAAAGACTGAGAGAATTGAGATTGTTCAGCACGGAGAAGGAAAGATTCCAGGGTGACTTAATTGTGGCTTTTCAGTTCCTGAAGGGAGCCTACAAAAAAGCTTGAAAAGGACTTTCACAAGGGCATGCAGGGATAGGACAAGAAGAGTGGCTTTAAACTAAAAGAGAGTAGGTATAGATTGGATATTAGGATGACATTATTTACTGTGAGAATGGTGGGGCACAGGACCATGTTGCCCAGAGAAGTTGTAGATGCCCCATCCCTGGGAGTGTTCAAGGCCAGGCTGGATGGGGTGCTGAGTAATCTGGTCTAATGGAAGGTGTCTCTGCTCACAGCAGAGGGCTTGAAACTAGATCATCTTTAAGGTCCCTTTTAACCCAAACCATCCTATAATTCCATGATCAATATCCTGAAATCATCATGACACAACTCTCCTTCCTTAATCTTGAATAATCTTTGGGTAATTTTATTGTTTCCTAAGCAGAACCTTCTGTCTTTCTCGTTGGTTCCCAGCCTTCTCCAGCCCCAATTAATACAGAGGGCCAATATGTGTTACACAGCAACTGCCCCTAGGGTCATCAAACCTTGTGTATATGTGATAATCACACAGCCTTGACCTACTTGACCAGTAGACAATTGTCAGAGCTCAAAGACAAGCGAAAAACAGCCCAGGCCACCTCAGAAGAGTCAATCCAGCTGTCAGAAAATAAAAGGCCTACAGACACTTCCCAATAATAAGGCAAAAGTCATATTTACTGAGTTGTCAGTTGCTCTCAGTATGAATACATTCACACTAAAGAAACTTGGCGGCATTAGAAATAGGAAGTAAAGACTATTCCTTCATGAAGCTAATTCTCATTCAACTTCTCTCCCTAATCCTTAGTACTTCATGTAACTGCTGTAGTTAAAATGAAAATCACATATAGGTATGCAGTATTCAAACCAGTAAAAGACTTTAATTATATTTTCTGCGGAGCATGAAGGGAAACTGGCATGCAACTCTGGATGGAGATAAAGTTTAAAATATAAGTTAAATTACTCCCACTCTGCAGCAAAATCAAGAGCCCCATGGGTCTTATTAGAAAGAGAACTTTTAGAATGTAGTTTTCCTGAGTATCTGCCACTCTAGTTACTCATAGTTAGATATTACATCGAAATGCAAATCTATCCTAAAAGAATTGTTCAACATTAGAATAAAAATTCAAAATGCTGTCATGTTAGGTCTGAGTCAGTTATATTATTTTGGTTTTTTTTGGTGTGTAATAAGACGGAAGACCTGAAATGCCTTTAAGGACCAACTCATTAATACAAAGTAAGAGGATAAACATTCAATGGCTTGAATCAAAATACAGGTGATCTTTTTCTAAATCTTCACTTCTTCATATTTCCTATTTTCTCCCTTCGAAAATGTATCAAGGTACATTCTAAAATGTGTCAGAAAAGGCTCCTTTTATTGCATAATTTAAATATAATTGTTGTCAAGGAATCCACGAAGATTACTCACAGAACCATTCACCTTAGTTTCCACCTTATATTTTTTGTTAATTAATGTTTTTCTCAGTTACATAATGTGGAAGAACTTTCTTTTGTATCTTAAACATCTGGGCTCCTTCTAATGCTACTGAATTTATCACATAAGACATTTATATTTTAAAATTGATTACATGTATCTGTCTTTTCCTCCTTCTGCAATAAATCTGTAAGCAAATAAATTTCTTACTCAATTATTCTACAGAACTTCCATTTCAAAGTCCTTGACAAATATCGAGAAGTTGTACTATCCCTTGTTTAATAATAACAATAATTAAAAAAAAAAGTCCAACTCATAAAGAGACAATACATTGTTCTCCACCACAAAAACCTAAGACAAAATCAGAAACTGCCTGGCCTGTAAGGGCACCCTCTTGTCTCTGACTAGCCCTGCCTGGGGGCTCTGCTAAGCCTTTGCCCTTGGGCCTAGGAATCCCATTCCAGCTCAAGACTGCTGTGGCTCTGTCCTTGATTGTCTCTGTGTGACTGGAGGGACCCTGGACCTGGTTTATTACTTGTCACATTGTGGGCTGTCAATTGACTTTGTTATCTAAGTCCCTGGCTGACCCCTGTCTTCAGCCCCTGCAGGACTGCAAATCATCAGTGAGCACATAGTAAGTGTGGCCTGTGTGGAGTCATCCTTGGCTCCCCATTGTCCCCTCCTTGCTCCTGCTAGTCCTAGACAAAAACAGAATTCAAATCTCCAAGTCAAACTGCTCTAATAATTCGAACTGCACTAGTTTTCTATGACAATTTATCTCATTTCAACACTGTGAATTTGCTTTTGTTCTATGTACCTGATCATACTTCTCTTACTGCATCTGTAACATACATATTGAAATGTTCTCTCACTGCAATTAAGGAAACCTTTCTTAAATTTTTTTTGTATGGAGTATTTTTTAGATGTTATGATAAAATTGAGATGTGGCTATCATATACCTCCATCACTTTTACTTCATAGACATATAACCAAGAGAATGTGTTTAAGGATGAAAGCTTTGAATGATCTGAGTAATAAGGGACAGGACAGCTCATATTTAGCCTTATTAGATAAGACCCAAAAAGGAAGAAGGGGATTGGACAAGTAGTATCAGGACTCATGCAAAACACCTCATTTTGAGAGAAATTACTTTTACACTTTACAAAGAGATTTTAGACTCTAATTCCCAGTTTCATGGATCATAAAAACCTACAGAGTGAGAAGTTAAGAACACATGATGTTTATGTTTATATTAAGTTCAGTAAACTATATTGTGTTTTCTTCTGGGGATGCTGTTTGTTTCCTTTTCTTTTCTTGTTTTTGTATATTAACACCTCCTAAAAAAAATCTCAGAACATTTTACTTCTTTTCCACAGAGAGCTGCAGGAGTGGCCTCCACAAGAAGAGACCAGGGCTTGCCCTGTGCCAGGCACAGTTAGTTCCAGTCAGCTCCACAATGAACTCACTGCAGCATACAGCTGAGCTGCTGTCACTTCTGTGAAACTGTATTTAAGAAAGGGCAAAAACTACACAATCAATCATAATGAGGAAAAAAATATGTGAGGAACTAATCCTGTAAGCTCCAAGGCATAGAAGAAGGAGGGTCAGGAGGTGTTCCAGCTATTCCCATGCAGCCCATGGAGAGCACCACGCTGAAGGAGGCTCTCCTACCAGAAAGCATGGCACTTGGAAGATTCTATTGGGTTTGAGTGGGAAGGTTTTGGTAGGAGGTGTGGCTACAGGGCTTCTGTGAGAAGCTTCTGGAAGCTTGCCCTATGTCCAACAAAGCCCATGCAAGCTAGCTCCAAGATGGATCTACTGCTGGCCAAGGACGAGCCCATGAGTGACAGCGGTAGCACCTCTAGGATAATATATTTAGAAAGGGGTAAAACTGCTGCATAACTGCAGCCAGAAGACAAGAGTGAGAATATGTGAGAGAAACAGCTGTGCAGACACAAGGACACTGAAGGAGGGAGAGGAAGTGCTGCGGATGCTTCAAAAGATGCCTCACCCCAAAACTGACATGCCAGCTTTTTCATGTATCAAATTTAACAGAAAAGGGATGTAAAAAACACAGAAGATCTCTTTCTCTAAAAACCAGCAGCTGAAGTCAATGTTAAACACATACTAAGTGTATTTTTCACCCTTGTTTTTGCAAACTATAGTGAGTGACTAGTAGAATAGATTAAAAAAAAAAATAAAATTGGATAGTTGAGTTTTTTTATTACTTAGTACTTTTAAGGGAAGACTGGAGAAGACTCGTTATTGTTTTGCTTTGTTTTGTTTTGTTTTTTAATTAGCACAGAAGAACAAATGAAATGCACAAGGCTGACATTTACAGGAGGAGGCACTAGATTGTCCACTAGTCATTGCTGGCACTAAACCCTCTATCTAAAATTAGAAGAGTTGCTTTCCTCATCCAAAATCATGCCTTTATTACTGACCCCAGAGACTAGTGACTGAAATTATCTCTTCTGTTCTCTACTGAGAACCAATGTCCTCTTCAGTTCCGGGTATAGTCTGTAGATTACTGGCATATCGAGGCTCTTTGTGCCACTGGCAGGAGTTAACACACTTGTGTGTTTCAAAGTGAAACAACATTCTGAGCTATTCATGAACAGAGAAGCATGAATAATTGCCCTGAGCAAGGATTCTTATCGTTGCAGCTGTACTGCTTCCAATTCTAGACCTAGGTTGGTATGACACTAAACTAAACTACTCGTAGATGTATGTGACCCAATGTGTGTGTAAAGAAAGTCTGGGCCAAACTCCTCTAACTTACAAGAGATCATGCTGAAAAGGATGCACCAAACTGTACTATTTCTATACTACTGATTATTGAGTTTGCATGTGCTAAGATATCCAGAAAAACAGAGACATACAATTTTTCAGTGTGTTTAACATTTTTTCAGAAAAATAGATATTATTAAAATAATTTTAAAAAGCAACATTTATGGCAAATCTTATAGGAAATGAGACAAGGAATTTTTGTTTCTTAATTTGAAGAATAAGCATGTATATATGTAAGAATTCTTTTATTGATTTCAATTCTTCATACACAGGTGTGTGTAAAGTCACAGTGTATGTCATTATTTTGTTTCTAAAACTATGTGCTGCTCTCAGAGATGTGCATATGCTTTGGGGCACCACTGCAAGGGTCTGACTGCTAGCCACCTGCTGCTTCCAGTAAATCAGACTGTGAACTAGTGATCCATGTCACAGCATTTTAACCTCTCCGTGACTTGGAACCACATCTCTAAACTTAACATTTGTAGGGTAATTTGTCCAACAGAACACATTGCTGTCCCTGTTAACACATGCCATACCAAAGATTTGAACAGCAGTAAATGTTCAAAAACCCAATACAACAATAAATTAAGAAGAATGTATCAGATTCTCCTGAATACTGTAATACCCAAAAGTCTATTTTTAATTGCAGATAATTACATTATTTAAAATAACAAAAGGTGATATATGGAAGTATTTCAAATTGATTTTACTAGATCAGTCTGTGTTACTCATAAGACTTCTTGGATTCAAAAGTCTTCAATTTACAGCTGTTAAAAATATAAGAAACATTTAAAAAATGTTTGTGTCTTGGAATGTAAAAGTAATATTTTTATTGTGATATAAGCAAATAAAATTTGTTCTTTATTCTCACTCTCTCTCTCCCCAAAAATGATGAAAGTAGGCCTGCTTAATAATTCTGGCTTTTGTAAGGAACACAAAATATTTACTAAAGTATTTATTTATAATAAAATTAACATAATTACTTAATATATTGACTAATATATATAAAAGCTTTGCCAGAAAACAAAAACAAAGTTTAGAAGATTTACCAATAGTCTGTGTTTTTGGAATGAAATATCTTACACTCTGGTGCCCCAGTTGAACAGTCAGCTCATTATGCAGATTTTCCAGACTAGAGCAGATAGTGAGTAAACATCCCTTAGAATAATAATTTTGATTTACTTTACCATATAAATAAAGTATTACTGCAAATATTTAGGTTGTATTTCACCAAAAGAATTTTACCTTTGTTCATGACATTTGACTGGGGAGTGATATAATCTAAATTTTGCAGTAAAAAGCCAGCAATTCTAGTTTGAAAATATCTTGTATCAGAGCCTATTATCTATTAAATTCTTATATGATGCCTTTGACTGATATTAGTGGTAATGAGATAATGTTATCTGAGCACTCTGAGAGACCATTATCCTGATATATCTGAGTTGAAAAATTTGCAAATACTCAGATCTAATAACTGATAAAAGATAGTAGGTCACTAATCCACTTGCTATAAATCAAGACTGAGCTTTAAAATATTGCATTTATAAGAATGTAAGTACTAGAAAAATAACCAGAGCAGACGACACATAGGCGTATGCAGGTGAAAGCAAGCTTGGGCTCCACAGCTGTATCAGTACACTTTACTCCTAACATTTAATACCCTTTAATACCTATCCTAGTATGCTGTAGTGAACAAATGTTAGGCCTACTGAGCTACACCACCACCTGATGATTTAAAAAATAGACTCTTTTTTTTTGAGGGGGGGGTGTTATTAAGGTATACTGGAAAATACCTGATTAGGAAACATGAAAAGATTTGTGTGAACTGCTAATGCAGTTTTAAAGGCTGTATAAATATCAAATATAATTCAAATTTGCAAATGAACTTCAAGGTACATTTTTTTCAGCTACTTAAGAATTCAACACTTCCCAGCATCCTCACTAACCCTATTTGCAACTTACAGAGACTATGTGCCTGCATAAATTAAGGGCAAATCCTATAATAGCAATGCATTTTGCACAAAAACAAACTTGTGCAAACAAAGACATACTGTTTAACAATTTTTCTTATGGGTACTTACTGTTTTATGTTTTCTTGATGTATTTGCTGGATACTAGTCCTCTGTATGGGTATTAACTCATTATTTGATACACCTCTGTATCACCTTCTTCACTAAGTCTACAGCATTTTGTACTTGTCTGAAGTAAATTTCACATTGTTCAAATTCTCTCTGATTTATCAGCATCATTCTGAAGTATATTTCTGTTCTTTAAAGAGCCTGCAACCCCCCACAGTTCAGTGTCATTAATGATATTTATGTATAATTCTTCTTCCACTATTGAAGATATTGTAAAAATATTAACGTTACCAGGCCTAGAACTAAGCCATTTAAGATGCAACACATGACTGACTTAAAGAGACTAACCAGTAACTATTCTTTTGTGCCTTTTCCAAATTAAGTATACCACATATTTAGACTCTTTTTTCCACCGGTTGTAATAAAAATATGGTCAGTAAAAAGAATTAGATTTTGCAGTAAGTAATTTTTCATCACTTACTTAATTTTTTTTCCAGAGTTTGAAGTTAACTGTGTTACAGTTTCTCAGATGTTCCTGTCCTTTGCCCTCTTTTATTTCCTTTGCATTGAGGACTCAATTTCTCTTGTTTTCTTTTTACTTGTAATGTATTTACAAACCCTCTCTATAACTGTCTTTTAAATCCTTTGGTAGTTGTAATTCAGCAACTCATACTGTATTCTTACAGCTTCTTATTATTTTAGGCCTTTATTCATTAGCCATGTGGTTCTTCTCTCACCCTTTGCAAAATTCCTTTCTGCTCTGTATACCTTTATGACTGTACCAGAAGCTTTAAAGGTCTCTTATTATGATTTATATGTTTCTCTTGAATTAGGATAGTCTGTTATTATGCACTTGATATACTCACTTCCACTTTCTGCCAGATCTCCTGCAGATTATATTAACCCTACTCTTTTTTTAAATTTGGTTTGGTGAGTTTATTAATGTCTATTGTCCTTTTTTCTAAATGTAAATCTATTTATGCATAAATAATAATACATTTCTATTTGAACTACCTTAATCCTTCATAATTTTAGAAAAATTCTTTTTGTTTTGCACAAAAGAAAGAAAGAAAGACCCTATTTCTAAAAACTTAGTAGGCCCATATACTGCCGTTCTGCTCTTGCAATTCATTTCCAAATAAATTCAATCCTCCTTTTCATCAAATAGTCCTATACATGTATGTGATAATTTTTCAAAATAGAAATAATGCCTTCCTCTACTAATTTAACATCTAATAATGGCAGCACTAGTCTTTTTTTCCCTTTTGAATGCAGATATATATTAAAATACAACACCAAAGGATATATTGCAAGAAATCCACAATTTCTATTTTTGCTTAGCTCAATGTAAATAAATATATATATATACCTGATATTTTATATAGTACCTCTACCTTCCTTTTTTGCCTATTTGATGTAGCACTATAAAAAATACCAATTATTTAGCTGGCTGAATATTATTGTCCCCAGTAGCATCCTACTCTGAACTCTGATTTCGTTCAGGGTTACTTGCAGACTTAAAGGTGTTTATTTCCGGGCCTTTTTTAATGGAAAATACATATACATATTTTCTTGAATGACCCAGTAGGTTGTATCAACTGGTTTTCAATATGAGCACCATGACAGACACTCCTGAAACAAATTCTGGGCACTAAAGTTTAAATCTATGTCCCATGTTTCAGGGTGAAGCCAAAGGAAAACCAGAGACCAGGAATATAGGATAGGTTGCAAAGTAATCTGGACCTCTCTGTGTAAACTGAACTAGGCAATTGAAACCACCGGGTTCATTTTTACCCTTTTCCTGCATCAATAACAAGCTTTGCAAAAGCTAAAGGGAATAGTCATACCGAAGAAATCAGGCTTTAATTTAATTCAAGTTGCATTACGTTTTAAACAACAGCACATTCTTGAAACTGCAAGTTTGGGGAATCTCAGCTTTATTTCTGTATATTGAATCTTTCTAGAACAAAATAGTAGAGCCTGCTGCTTTACTTCACAGTTTTGGGGATCTTGTGTCCAAAGTCCCCAAAACTAAATGTAATGGCAACATTTCAATAACATTCCAATGTATGTCTATAAATGCCCAGTATATAGACTGCAGTAATAAAAATAATTTCCAGCACGTTTAGCAAAGCTAAAGCTTCATGATCAGTGAACTTTTCAGCATAAACTTAACTTTCAGCTAGATAGTTTACATCCATTAGCAAGTTAGTGGAAGGTCTTGATAGTAAATTCATTTTTCATTCAAAACTAAATGAAAAAATAATACTCTTAGGACTGTTAGCCTTTACTGCTGTCATAATCATCTCTCATATCTCTCCCAGAGGAGCTGATCTCTGCTTTCAATTGCATTCAACAATGTAGCCCTTTCCTAATTCCACCTTATTAAGGAATTCCCCTTTTATAATTACCTCCCTGGAAAACACACACCTCAAAAATAGCCAAAACACAAACAAGCAAAGATGTGTGAATTTTGAGATTATCTCTCAGATTGTATAAATTATACAGATTTGGAAAGTTTTGTGAGAAAGTTGAAAGCTTCAGTTAGAGTTGTTTGGATTTTTTCTTGAAAGACATTGTGTCAGCTACTAAACAGAAAGTGCGCCTTATTCAAACAGTCCTTCACCTTACCCTTCACTTCACTTAGGACATTCAGGACAGCATATTCTTGCTCAGCAAATAGAGATGATGGTAAAAGTTTGTCATCTGACATAAAAAATAATGGGGAAAAGAGGTTCTGCAGCAGTGCAATATGAAAGATGTCAGAGCCCGTGTTATATGCTTCAAGGATGAGAGAGTATGTACTATGCAGTATGTACTTTTTCTGCTGATTCAAAGACACTAATACAGTTCTACAAGTTTGGATACAGAAAAGGCTGATTGAGAGATGTGAAGGTGCCAACAGCTTACTTATTGGCTCTTACAGAAAGATCCAAAAGTCTACTTAGAAAAGAAGGAAGATTAGGAGTTAACTTAATTAAGATCTATCTGTATGAATAATCTTTTTAGTAGAAGTGCATGAGAATTCCTAATTGGCTAGAAAAAAACTTTACAAAACAACCATACAAAAGTGACATTAAAAGTATGGCTCACATCTTAGCATTCATTACGATTAAACATTACATAATGCCAGGTGAAATAATATAGTCATCAAGATTGGAAGAGACCTTTAAGATCATCAGGTTTAACTGCCAACCCAACATAACCACTGCAATGCCTAAACCACTGAGTCATATCCTCCAGTGCCACATCCAGATGACTCTTAAGCACCTCCAGAGATGGTGCCCCACCACTACCAGGGGCAACCTATTCCAATGCCTGACCATCCTGTTANAAGATTAGGAGTTAACTTAATTAAGATCTATCTGTATGAATAATCTTTTTAGTAGAAGTGCATGAGAATTCCTAATTGGCTAGAAAAAAACTTTACAAAACAACCATACAAAAGTGACATTAAAAGTATGGCTCACATCTTAGCANACATGTAATCTCACTGAGGATGATCCCTTCCATAACCTTGCCCAGAACTGAGGTTAGGCTGACATGCCTGTAGTTTCCAGAATCATCCTTCCGACCCTTCTTGTAGAGGAGCATTACATTTGCTCATTTCCAGTCAGCTGGAACTTCTCCAGTTAACCAGAACTGCTGGTAGATGATTGAGGGTGATTTGGCAAGTTCTTTCACTAGTTCTCTCATTACTCTGGGGTGGATCCCATCAAGGCCCATAGGCCTGTGGGTGTCTCATTGTCCTAGTGTCCTAGCAGGACATTCCTCCAGGAATGTTCACCTTCCCATCACCACCTTCCAGCTCAGAGAACTGGATACCCTGAGGACAACTGATCTCAATATTGAAGACTGAGGCAAAGAAGGCATTAAGTACCTCTGCCTTTTCCTCATCCTCTACACATTCAACAAATTATGAAGACACTCCTTGACTCTCCTTTTGCTGCCAATGTATTTGTAGAAACTTTTTCTGTTTTCCTTCAGTGTAGCAGTCAAATAAAGCTCTAGTTGAGNGGTCACTCCCGAGCCTCCTCTTCTGGAGACTAAACAAACCCAGCTCCCTCAGCTGTTCCTCGTGAGATAAGTTTTCTAGACCTTATGTGAACCTTGTTGTCCTTTGGTGGAAAGGCTCCAGCACCTTAATGCCTTTTTTTAAAGTGAGGGGCCCAAANAGGCCCGTAGGCCTGTGGGTGTCTCATTGTCCTAGTGTCCTAGCAGGACATTCCTCCAGGAATGTTCACCTTCCCATCACCACCTTCCAGCTCAGAGAACTGGATACCCTGAGGACAACTGATCTCAATATTGAAGACTGAGGCAAAGAAGGCATTAAGTACCTCTGCCTTTTCCTCATCCTCTACACATTCAACAAATTATGAAGACACTCCTTGACCCTCCTTTTGCTGCCAATGTATTTGTAGAAACTTTTTCTGTTTTCCTTCAGTGTAGCAGTCAAATAAAGCTCTAGTTGAGCTTTGGCCTTTCTAATCTTTTCCCTACATCCTTATAGTCCTCCTAAGCTACCTGACTCTCTATCCAGAGGTGATAGATTCTCTTTTTTTCCCTAAGTTACAGCCTAAGTTCCCTGTTTAACCGGGCTGGTCTTTCAATACATTCAGCCTGCTCCTGAATATTTAACAATTTCCTTTTGAGGCACCTCTACCTTTCCTGGACTCCTTTGACCTTCACGACTGACTCCCAAGAGATTCTGTCAATCAAAGTCTTAAGCAGGCCAAAGTCTGCCTGCCAGAAGCCCAAGGTGGGAATATTAGATTCCATATTTGCTGATGCCTTAAATAATGACTTGGCAGCTTTCAGTTTTCTTATCACAAGTCTTAAATGAAGACAGAACTTTCTTATAACATAAATAAGAAAATTCTGAACTTCAGCACTCAAAATGCTTTACAGATACAAAATTCCTGATACATATCAGATATGATAATTTCTATGGTTCATATAAATCATGCAAAAATTTCTTATTTGCATGATTGGAATTATAACACCCTGTATAATACCCATTATATCTTTGATGGTATGTAAGGATGTATGTGCTGATGTGCTAAATAAGAAATATACTGGTACTAATATTTTATTTCTGACAATGAGAACTAACAGATTCTGACTAGGAGTGTCAGAAACTGTGATTCTACATAATGAGATTCATCACTTCATACACCATTACAATTTCCAGAAGTTTTATGGACTTTTTGAATAGGCTCCTTCAATCAGGTCTTTATAGAAGGGCAAAATATTCAGAGTTGGAAAGGACCCACAAGGNTTCATAGAAGGAAACCAGCTTGGTCAAGCAGGACCAGCCTTTCATAAATCCTGGCTGACTGGGCTTGGTGCCCTGGGCTTGATCCCCTGGGCTTAATCCCCTGGTTGTCCTGCATGTGACATGTAATCTCACTGAGGATGATCCCTTCCATAACCTTGCCCAGAACTGAGGTTAGGCTGACATGCCTGTAGTTTCCAGAATCATCCTTCCGACCCTTCTTGTAGAGGAGCATTACATTTGCTCATTTCCAGTCAGCTGGAACTTCTCCAGTTAACCAGAACTGCTGGTAGATGATTGAGGGTGATTTGGCAAGTTCTTTCACTAGTTCTCTCATTACTCTGGGGTGGATCCCATCAAGGCCCATAGGCCTGTGGGTGTCTCATTGTCCTAGTGTCCTAGCAGGACATTCCTCCAGGAATGTGGGGGCTTTGTTCACCTTCCCATCACCACTTCCAGCTCAGAGAACTGGATACCCTGAGGACAACTGATCTCAATATTGAAGACTGAGGCAAAGAAGGCATTAAGTACCTCTGCCTTTTCCTCATCCTCTACACATTCAACAAATTATGAAGACACTCCTTGACTCTCCTTTTGCTGCCAATGTATTTGTAGAAACTTTTTCTGTTTTCCTTCAGTGTAGCAGTCAAATAAAGCTCTAGTTGAGCTTTGGCCTTTCTAATCTTTTCCCTACATCCTTATAGTCCTCCTAAGCTACCTGACTCTCTATCCAGAGGTGATAAATTCTCTTTTTTTCCCTAAGTTACAGCCTAAGTTCCCTGTTTAACCGGGCTGGTCTTTCAATACATTCAGCCTGCTCCTGAATATTTAACAATTTCCTTTTGAAGTACCTCTACCTTTCCTGGACTCCTTTGACCTTCACGACTGACTTCCAAGAGATTCTGTCAATCAAAGTCTTAAGCAGGCCAAAGNTCTGCTCCTGGCCCTGCATAGGAAACCATGTGCCTGAGACAGCTGTCCAAATGCTTCTTGAACTCGGGCAGGTTTGGTGCTGTGACCATTTCCTTAGGGAACATGTTCCAGTGCCCAACTACCCTCTGCATGAAAATCCTTTTCCTAATATCCAACCAAAACCTCCCCTGACAGAGCTTCATGCCATTGTCCTGGATTCTGTCACTGGTCAGAGAGAAGATATCATCCACTCACTCCCTCTTTTGCGGAAGCTGCAGAATGCTATGAGATGTCCCCTCAGTCCCCTGTTCTTCAGGCTTAACAAGCCAAGTGACCTCATCTGCTCTTTGTATGGCTTCCCCTCAAGGCTGTTCACCATTTTCCTAGCCTCCCTTTTGACACTCCCTGGTAGCTTTACTTCCTTCTTGTATTGTGCCATCCAAAACTGCACACAGTACTCAAGGTGAGACCACACCAAAGCAGAATACAGAAGGGACAGTCACCTCTGACCAGTTGGAGATGGTTTGCCTGATGTACCACAGGGATATGGTTGGCCCTCCTGGCTGCCAGGGCACATTGTTGACTCATATTTGATTTGCCATCAGCCAGCATCTCCAGGTCCCTTTTCCCAGTGCTGTTTTACAGTCTCTCATTTCCCATTCTGTACATACATCCAGGGTTGCCTCATCCCAGTCGCAGAATCCAGCACTTTCCCTTGTTGAACTTCATATGGTTGGTGATTGCCCAGTCCTCTCATTTGTCAAGGTCTCTCTGCAGAGCCTCTCTGCCTTGACAGCAGTTAACAGCTTCTCCCAATTTAGTGTCATCAGCACACTTAGTACACCTTCAAGTCCTGCCTGTAAGTAATTTATGAAGACATTGAAGAGCACTGGCCTAAAATAGAGCACTTTGGAACCCCACTAGTGACTTGTCACCAGCCTGATGTTACCCCATTTACTATAACCTTTTGTGCCTGACCCATGAGCTGGTTTCTCACTCATCTCATGACGTGTTTATCCATCTGTGTGCTGCACATTTTGTCAAGAAGGATCCTGCGAGAGACAGTATGGAAAGTTTTAATGAAATACAAAAAAATTACATCAACTCGCTTCCCTTGATCAGCTAGATGTGTTACCTTGGCATAAAAGGAAACTAAGTTTGACAAACAAAATTTTTCCTTATAGGATAAATCACTGGTGTAATCATCCTGGCTCAGTTCATTATAGAAGACTCCCACAACATCATCCACTTTATTTGTTTCTCCCTTAATCCTTATCCAGAGGCTCTTATCTGTGCCTTTGCCAACTGCAAGGTACATACATTCAAGCCCCTCCATTACATCACATGCCAGTAACTTCCACAGCTGAACCATGTATACAACAGAAAAGTTCTACTTTTTGTTTTAAATCTTCTGCCTGATAAATCATTGATTATCCTTATTTATTCTAGCATAAGAAATGAAGAATGAATGTTCTTTATTTACCTGGTGTATGTTACTGATAATTTTAGGAATCTTTCATACGCATTCTCATTTATTTCTTTTCAAAATTTTAAAGTTTTAGCCTATTTTATTCCTCTCCATGGATTCTTTTCCAGATTTTTTTCCATATTTTTCCCCCTTTTCTGTACTGTTCATCATGTTTCTCATACCCATCTTGACATAGGGTACCAGAATATTAACATGGCTCATTAATTAGATCACAGGGAAATTGCATTTAAATTTCAAATACTGATTTTTTAAAAAATATATTTAGATTACCCTCAGGTTTCAAAATAATGAAAAGGCATTGTATTTCAATTAGAAACACATAAAACTGTTAACCTTAGAAACAGTTTTAAAGTTTCTGAGATAAAAACATTTTTGCAATTGACACAATGACTTGAGTAGCCTTTTTTAACTTCTGGGGTGAGGTGAGAATAATTCATTTGTTTAAGGCTCATTTTGAAGCTCTAGATTGCTTCATTTGGTGGGGTTTTGTGACTTGCATGACCTACTGTGTGCAAAAGAAATAAACATACAGTAAGTATACATGAATGGCTTATTTTCTTTTTGCACTGACTGTTATGTCATGACCAGGAACCTGCGGGTTGTGACTGGGCACCTGCATATTGGACAGCATGCAATTATAAAAAAACTGCTCTGACACTGGTTTGACATTGTGTTGATCCTTAATATAATAGAATTGCATTAGCAGTTTCAAAAGATGCTTAATGGTTTGTTTTATTCACTGGTTCACTTTACAAGGGAATTTGTACTCTAAATCACCTAAAGTGATTTCCACAAGCTAAACAGATGGACGATCACAAAAAGAAGCATCAGCATCTGAAGTTCTAATTAGCCTGTAGGGCCCATATAAGCAATGCTTTATCCTGTCAGGATTTATTCATGAATGCAAAGGATTTCATTCATGTATTCAAAATATTGTACTTTTGGCTCTTGTGCCTGAGACATCAAAGTTGGAATTATGAATGCATATAGTTTACCCAATCTACAAAACGTATGAAAGTTTTTAATTCAGAATCTAGAAATAAGAGTGATTTGGGATTATGTCTTCAGGGATTACTGTTCTCCCACAACATGCCACTTACTTTGCTGAATAAAGTAAACATGGCAGGGACTCAGACCATATGACAATAAAGTGTGAAGTTTTAATTACTCTGGAATGGCAAATGAAACACTGTATGTTTTGAGTTTTAGCTGTTCTTTGTTTTTTGAGTTGGCTGAGGTTTTTTTCTTTTCCCTGCCTTGTTTTGAGATTTATGTTGTCCTAATACACTTTCCCCCACCATACAACTCATGCAGGATAAAATGTGGCTGTTTCAGCCTTACTTGTGAGTTCAGTCACTGGTGTTTCAGTCAAGACAAGAGCAATCAGTCTCCCTCACTACTCCAACAATTGCCATCCTGAGACTATAGCAAATGACCACATGAAAACAAGTGCACTATTCTGCTGGAGCAAGCACAGTGAAAGTGTTCCATTAAATCATCAACCCATCTTCCTATCTCTATTTTTTTCCCAGAAACTGCTGTGACTCCATATTTTTTTTGCTTTTGTCCCTTTTTATTACTGATCACGGTTTTTAAGTATTCATTAGTAAAATCCCCATGGTCTAGACTTTTATTTACCTAGCTTCTACAAAATAGAGTTACAAATAAGCCACACTGGAAGCACTCTGGGCTGCTCCATCCAAGGAGGGTTAAAGTGAACCACAGAAGCACAAAAACAGTAAATCTTTGTTCAAGAGGGGTGGTGGAAAAACCTGAGTACTCTTCTCACATATCAAGAGTCATGAGAACTACTTTTCAATTTGTTTCTGAACACTGATAAGACTTTGTGAAATAATATAATATAATCCTATCTCTGTTGAAAAGAATGTGTGCAAAAAGCCCATCCAATGTAAAACTGCTCATTTGATAACTGCTGGTGGATATCTGTTTGACTCCAGAGGAGTATAACTTCATACATATTAAAAAGGACCATCAGAATAATGAAAATATGCAACTCCAGATAAGGCTTTCAAATGTTCACTTTTGCAGTACTTATGAACATAGGAAACGTAAGAAATTAGGAGCAGTTTCAGAAATTGTTCCTTAAGACAAGTGCATTTAACCACCAGGATACACTATCTTCTGTAACAGCAACAATGAAGTACTGTCTTCCTGACATCATGCACATTAACCAAAATAAAATATTTTACCACCACAGGTAAAATAAAGATTTACAGATACAAAATTGAAACTAAGGATATAGTAAAAAAAAAATAAAGTAAATCAACTAATTCTGTGAAGTCTCTGCACGTAATGTAAAAAAAAATGTATAGATACTGCCATTCAAACTGAGATTAATACAAATTAATACAAATATCTGAGAAGAAAACAGTTCAGGCTTTATTTTGACAACAAAGTGTTCCTGCTCCTTCAAGAAACACTATTGACTCCCTATGTGCCTCACTCTTCTCAGCTCTTGTGCTACCTGCTGACTAACACAGGAAGGAAAAAACCTTTTATCACTTCCTGGTGCAGTTCTTTGTGACTGGGTAAATGCCCAAGCCAACTCAAGGTAGGGACGAGTTGGAAATAAAAGTGGGAAGCAGCATCACAGTGGCCATGAAAAGTTCCTTTTCAGCATAATGAGCCAAGGTGATTCTCTGACTGCATCTGACTCCCTGTCTGATCCAAATACACAGTAATTTAACTGAGAGTTGTCTCACTGAGGCTTGACTCTATTATATTAAACATAATCACATATGCCAGACAAGCTTTAGCTTTTAGAAGTCTAGAGGAAGATAGGATGTACATATCCCTATGAGTGGGACAACATGAGCCTCAGGAAGGAAGGACTCCAACAAGATCCCATGTGTCTTCAACTCATGAGCCAGGATTGGCCAGATCAGTCAACCTGCTCAGAGAAAAGGTCATACCACTGCCTATCCACAAGGAAGAAACAGGAGATGTTTGGACCTCAAACAGATGTTTGGATATAATGAATTTGTGTGTGTTTATTCTGACTGAAAACAATTATTTCTAAACAAGGGGAAAAAAGGAAAAACTTTTATCCCCCTGAGGACAGTCAGGCATTGAAGAAGGTTCTCCACATAGGTTGTTCAGTCGTCATCTTTGGAGGTTTGCAACACCAGTCTGGATAAAGCACTGAGCAACCTTGTCTCACCTCAGAGCTACCTTCAGCTGCGGATTGGACTGGACAGCTCCTGAGTTCCCTTCAATGCTGAACTATCCAGCTTATAAGGTTTTATCATTCTGTCTTATGTTTCCTTACAATCTAGTTATATGGATGCATATATAACAAACTGAATTCCAGGATTAAACCCGTGATTTACACCTTTGGTTTATTGGCATTTCCATGGATATGGCAATTTCCTAAAGTCAGTATCTCCCTTTACAAAGCACTGAGTCTATTTAATGTAAGTGCCACAGAGTAACTTGTATGTGTGTATTCTGCTTGAAAAGTTTGAGGCATGTTGTGCACTACCCTTTGAACTACAACCTGAGAAATTAATGCAGAAAACCCCACTAGAACAGGGTACTATGGAAGGGCCTTCTATTTCTTCAGAAATAGAGCAAATAGTGCAAAATGACACCAAGATGCCTCCAATTCTACGGTTAAACATATGATTTCATATCTTTTTCCTCTCTTAGATTCAAATCATTTTCACGTTTCAGTAAGAATTTTGAGAATAACAGATGTAAAGTCAGTTTCAAAGTCCTTTTCAGATGATGATTTCCAAATGGAATCACACAACAGAACAAGGAAAAATGTTCCATTAACCTCCACAATCACTGTAACAAATTCCCCTCCTGACATTACCATTGTGCCTGACCCTACACATTATGGAATGCACTCTCCTTCTTGGATGGCTCCAAATGACCTCATGGAAATGACACAGGTGAAATGCTGATCCACCAAGCAAAAAATTAAACCACAGAAGCAAACAGTAAAGGGCAGAAGTACTTGGTTTCTGTGGAAAGAAAGCAAACACTTCATTTTTATTCTCAGTCCTTCAGAAGATGAAAATGATAGCACACAATGGACGGATTATCAAGGGCTCAAACCAGACAATATTTTTAGCATTAGTATTCTTCCTATTCCTGATTTTCTGCTCACCCTGTTTCACAGTTAAGCATTATCTCTGTTACCTTCTGTTCCCTGCTTTAGAAAGGGAGGACTTAGGTGCTCCAAAACTTGTCAGCTTTTGGCACTTTTTTTTTTTCCCCTGCAATTAAATCTAGTAAAAATTAATTCTATCCACTATCAGTAAGCAAATACTCTGCTAATTACAGCAGGGTTTTATGACTGCACTTTGTTTACTATATTAATTGAATAAATCTTTCCACCTATTTGGCTACAATCCCAACATTATACTGAAGGCATTTTCCCGTGTTAAGCAATATAAGTTTTATTAGTATTCTTTACATTTTAATTCAACTGTTATCAGATTACAATCTGTCCATCATCTAGGTCTTTTAATATCCTTATTAGAATCATATTAGTCATAAACATTGCTTTCCTGAGTCCTCAGTCTGAGCATTAAACACAGATTTTAAAAGTTTGTATTAGTGAGATAACAGTTTTACTATCTAAAGCAGTGTCACCAGTCTTTATTTATATAAGAGAAACAACATACTTTTCACTTTCTTATTTCAAGTGATTTTTCAAAAAAATAATTGTAGGGCCTGAGGTGGGTTTTTTCCTTCCATTTTAATCTCTTCTTATGAGCACCTCTGCTTCTTGTCTTGTCTGTTTTGGGTGTTTTTCTCCAACATATTATTATTTTCATTGGTACTTGCACTATTGAGGTGTGATTGTATATTCCTGTGCTGCCACATTTATGTCAGGCAGAGGTTTTCCTGTAGCCTTAGATATGAGCATTATTTAATGTAGTACATTGACTGAAAATAAATCTAGCCTATTCGGACTCTGGATGGCTGCATAAATCAAATAACCACTTTGTTAAAAAGATCTGATTGAGAACCTGTTTTATTAATGCATTTGTCTGATGTAGGTTAATTGTCAACAACAGTATACTTAATTTTTAAATGCCTCCTGAAGGCTAATTTCTATTGTAACTGAACTGGCAATAAAAATTACCATGTAGATGTCTAGCATTTTCCTCTCAAAAAACCACCAACCCCAAATAATACGCTTTTCCATAATAACTATTATCTGACTACTCATTCTCACTTTGCTTTTAATCAGCATTAGTTGATATATTTTTCAATGTCATATCTTAAAGGTTCTATTTATCATCTTGTTCTTTCATAGCACTAGTAAAATGGGCTTAAGAGTCAGGAAATGCTAATTAATGACAAATAAACAAATAACCTTTGTTTGGTCAAAGGTTGGACTCAATGATCTTGGATGTCTTTTCCAACCTTAATTATTCTATGATTCTATGATTTTCTCCATAATTAAATTGCAAATGACAGCAAAAGCATAGAAAATTACATATAAGATGCTACATGTATTTTAGAAACAGTATCATGAGGAACACAGGAGCAAGAGACTTTGTATTCTAGATATTACAGGAGCTGTATAGTGCTAAACTGTCCCAAGCAATGATCCCAAGGCATCAGACCATGAATGCTAGACACTAAGGCTCCTCTAGAGTGAAGGGCAACAACCAGGTTGAGTAGTACTTGGACAGAATTTCCTATGGCCCTTCTCCATTTTTCTAAGATATATTTTGACTGTTCTTAGTGCTCAAAATGTTTGATGTAACGTGCTGCTGTCATGTGTACTGTACACCTGCAGGGTGATGGATTTACAACATGGTATAAACGCTACAAACATGTGAAAATGTGGGATGCTTTCAAAATGCATAGTGCCATCCTGGAATAAGGATCAAATGACTACACTATGAATAATGAGAATGAGCCCAACATATTCTTGTTCATACCATCAGCTGAGGTGGAACCTACAACTAATTCAGTCTCAGGGAGAGGGAAATCTTGAGAAAAACAAATCCTTGCACAACACATATGACCAGGTATCCAGGACTTATAAGGAAGTATTGATTAAGTTGATTAAGAAAAATATTTGTATATATATGAATGAAAGGAAAGGGATGATATATCCTCTGTAGAGGATATAAGACCGACTCATCAATTCAGGTTATTTTCAGGAATATGTGATTGTGTGGGTAACAGGGAACTCATTAGTACAAGCTGCTTGAATTTTATTTTTTTAAACTCATTTGGTACTCTCCAGAGGGTCTTGAAGAATGAACCTTGAAGAATGACTCATTAACAAAAGAAAGATTTATTTACAGCTATTTAACACATGATTTTCAGGAAAATGTTGTTTCAGGAAGTTCCTAAATCAATAACTGCAGAAGCTATGTCTACACAAGGGGGAAGAGCACACCATATCATCCTGGTGTCTTCTATTCTTTTCCTAAGCAACTCTTATTGCCACTATCAGACACTGAACTACAAACATAAACATTTACTGATCCAAAATTACTTTTCTCAATAATGTTCATGTGCTACTGCAATACCATACTACATCATCACCAAAACTTCATAAAATTATTTTTTTCTCTGTGATATTTCTATAACTTAGAGGTAAATTACCTTTAGTTTATATAATGTAAAGTTTATTCTATATGAATATTTATTTAAATGTACTATTTCTCTATAAAATACTGTCTATTGTTTGTCTAAGCCCTTTCTAAACATACTACTAATATTTTAAATCTTTATTAAGAGAGTTTGTAGGCTTAGATTTGGGGAAAAAAAGCCAGTAAGTGCAATATTATGACAACAGTTGAAGTTAAAATACAATTATCTTCTTACAAAATGAAAAAGAGAATCTACTGTGACATTCGTGAACAGTATGTTTAAAGCTACCGGCCAATCAGTATATTGATACTATTAATTTAGAACTAAATGTTTTCTCATGTTTTTATTTGAGCTTCCCACCTTCAGGAATTATGCCTTTTTTTTTTTTTTTTTTTAATCATAAATGGCTTCACAAAACCCTTACAGGGAAAATACGATTGCTGTAAATTCGTAATGAATAAAGTGTGCTCATTAAATTTTCCTTAGTTGTCCTACAAAGAACAGTAAACAAATTCAGTCCACAATATAACAAAATGAATAGAAACACATCAAATCCACTGAAAAATTCATCAGGTGTGGTAGTGTGGTGGTACCACCGTAGTACAGGTTGGACACCAGATGTCCACCAAAGCTTCTCTATCATTCCCCTTCCCAGCTGGACAAGGGAGAGAAAGTGTAATAAAAGGCTCATGGGTTGAGATAATACAGACAGGGAGAGATCATTCACCAGTTTCCATCATGGGCAGAACAGACCTGACTTGGGGAAATTAAATTAGTTTATTATCAATCAATTCAGAGTAGGAATAATAAGAAGGGAAAAAAAGTCTTTAATAAGCCTCCCCCAACCCCCCCTTCTTCCTGGGCTTAATTTTACACATGATTTTCTCCACCTTCTTTACCCGGACCAGAGCAAGACAGAGAATGGGGATGAATATCAGTTCATCACACATTGTATCTACCACTCTTTTCTCCTCAGGGGGAGAACTCCGCACACTCTTCCCTTGCAACAGTATGATCCTCCCCAACTTCTCCAAAGTGAGTCTTTCCCATGGACCAAAGTTTATAATACACTGGTCAATGGGTCCCTTCCACAGGGAACAATCCTTCAGGAACAGACTGCTTCAGCATGAGTCACAGTCCAGCACGAGTCCAGCATGGGGTCACAGTTCCTGCCAGAAGCCTTTGAGCTTCCCAGACTCCTTTGAGCATTAACACCTGCTCCAGCATGGGGTATTCCACAAGCAGCAGGTGGATATCTGCTCCACCGTGAACCTCCAGGGGCTGCAGGGAGACAGCCTGCTTCACCATGATCTGCATCATGTGCTGCATGGAAATCCCTGCTGTGGTGTCTGCAGCAGATTTATATATGAAAAAATTATAATTTGGCTAAAATCAGAAATAGACGGTCTAGACAATACTTCAATTTATTATGGAAAATTCTACATTTCCCCTACATTTTAGGAAAATATAATAGGAAATACTTTTAAATACCCAGGTATACTGTATCAGTAAGAAAGAAGTGAGTTATTTTGCTTTAAAAAAAGTAATCACATCATATTTCAAATCCATGTGTGATAATGGAGTACTTTAGGTGCCCTACTACTTTGTATGAACTTGACGGTGGTAGGTCAATTATCAGAACACTACACAAAGGTTTTTTTAGAAGTCCACTCTAACCCAGAAAGAACAGAGCTGAAATCCTTGGACTTTTTGTTTTATCATGCCACAAGTTAAGTACATTTTCCCAACAACATTTGAGACACGGTTACACTCTCAAAACACCTTACCATTAGGTCAAATGTAAACAATAAAAATTTTGCATAATGTATTCCTTGTAAAGAAAATGTGATCTTTACTCAGACTACATCTGTAGTTCTCTGAGTAAAGGCTCTAAGCACATATTTTATGACAACTATTATTTTATATCACTTCGCAGTCTACCCACCAAAAATACGTACGTTAATTCAAAACTTATTAACAGTTCAAATTCAATTAATCTAATACCTTCGATGTTTTTTTGTTTTGTTTTAGGGTTTTTTGTTTGTTTGGGATTTTTCTGTCGTAACCAAGCTCTACAAATATGTAGGTAGGAAAATTGTCAATTTGTTTTGCAACAAGAGCTAATTTAAACTGGTAATGGGGAACACAAAATACAGAGGTAATGTCTTTGCCTAGGAAAGTGTGAAATATATACTGTCCATCCTCACCAGCTCTTATCTGGAGTGCTCTAAGCAGTCATAACCTGTTCAGAGAAGGAGGTTCTAACACTTCACCTATAGTATTTAACTAGTGTTTTAACAATTGTCTTAATATTTCAGACTAGAGTACATACTGGAATCCAGGTTACCTATGTCAAAGTAGGCTAGAGAATCATTCTAGTTTTCTGCTCAGTGATTAGTAAATATTATACTAAAAGTGACCAACAGCAAAATAAGTGAAAACAAAGGGAAACATTCAAAGCAGAGTATCCTAGAGGCAAGCATTGAACACTTTTACATGTTCAGATATTCTCAGAAGATTTAACTCCGAACTTTCATATGCTGGATATCCCATAATGACGTTGCTATTTCTTTCATCAGTTAATGTCTCAAACCCCAACTTTTCACTTAGGCAAAAAGGAACATTTCACTAGCTCTTATTTAATTTTTGCTGTTGTTGCTGAGAAAAAATAGGGAAAATAATTTCCTCAAACAAATAATTTTCATTCTGTTTTACTTCCAAAATATAAAAAATTGCCTTAGTTCAGCTCAAGTTACCAAACATCAGAATAAGCAATAAGACAACAAGATCCCTGAAGGGCACCTACTGAATTTTTTTTCCACTCCTTATATAAAAATGGCCTATAAGGATTTTCTTACAGAAAAGACTTGGTATATCTGAAATATTGTAACAACTGATTGAAACACTAGGGAAAATTAAAACTTCATATAGAATTCCAAGACTTGTCTCATGGATAATGCCAACCTATCTACTTGATGTATATTCTGGCTAATTGTTTTACTTCGAACCAAGAAGAAGGGATATTTTGTTACACAGCAGATGGGCAGAAGAAGAAGAGTTTGAGGTTTTTTTTTTTAAATCAGTAGTTGTAATAGTCATGTAAAGAACCAAAATGTCCAAGAAATTATTTTATAATAATACTTATTATCCAGATCAACTGGTAAGTTTTTAGTAATTTTATAAATTATGCTTCCCCCCCCCCCCC
>VYXB01004897.1:36246-90372 GCA_013397135.1 Pachyramphus minor
CCCCCCCAGAATTAAAGATAAATAGTCTGGTTTTAGATTAGCTATAGTCCAAGGGGATATAAAGTATTACCATTCTAAATCTAATTAACAAATTGTTGTTAATTAAGCTTTCCAAATCTGTTTTTTCTAACATATGGGGGGGATATTTTTCCATAATTGAACATATCAATCTAATTTAGGGAATATAAATGACAGACTAAAAAAAGAATATGCTTCCAGTCTGCTTCTCTACATCAGCAATTATTAAATTAGCATTGTAAATTTTTATGTTTTGTAAACAGATAATGGGAATTTCCATCTATAAAGTAATCTTATTATATCATTTGAATACACCAAAAGCCTTTTGCAGAACAAAACATGAATTCATTGTTTGAAGCTCATGACTGAATTCATAAAGCTCATGACTGAATACACTCAAGAAAAATCAAATGCATACTTAGCTATTCAAGTGATTAATAATGTCTGTATGTCATTGGTGATACCTGACTAATTATTACAAATTATTTTTAAAAAATTATTTTAGCTGACAGCTAGTTCAAAAGATTTCAGTTTAAGAGCTAGAAAAACTCAATGACAATTAAGTAATATTTCTAATACAGGTAATTAACTATGTAGGTGGCAGTATGACTTAAATCAAATTGTAAAACACTATTTGCTAAAGCTTAGAATTAGTGTATAGACTTCCACTACACCCTAAAGTAGTAAAAAATATTTTACTCATAAGCATCACTTATAGAAACCAAGACTGATGCTTTTGAAACAGCGTAATTATCCAATTTGGGATATTTTCTTGTGATAAAATCAAAACCAATTTTGTTTATTTGGTCTATGCTATGTTTGGAGGGGGGGTTAACATTGATATTAAAAAAACAAGACTCTACTGACTTTAATGTGTCTAGACAACCACCAGTTGCATCACCTGTTGTTCATATGCCTGTCTGTTGTGCAGAACCCCCCTAATGCTTTATGAGCCTTTTAAGAGCTTAAGATTTTACTGGAGACCATAACTGTTATTTATGAGTTTGTATACATCCTCTTTTTTGTGAATCAATAGCATATTTAAACCAATAAAACAGACACAAGGATTTGTCATATTGACATGTTTCTTGAGTGGTGTGGTGCTGTGTTACCACAAAACTACCACACCAGAAAAACAAAGAATGCATGATTTATTTTTTCTGCTTAAATGAACTTGATTTTGAAAGTGGATATCTACTATTTTATTTTTTTGACATGTTTTACAACATCTACATAATGCATCTACACTAGGATCAAGAAGTCAGAATAGCAAAAAAAGTTATTATTACTGTTAAGTCAACAAACAAACAAACAGTTATAAATACTGCTTAAAGGTAGTATATCTGGAGTAAAACCAAACCCAAAAAGTACTGTGACTACTCAGTCACAGATCAGGATGGAAATTTCTAGGTAATTCCATCACCAACCACACTCAGGGCAAATTATTTAGTGCTGTGTACAGTTCTCTGTACAGAAACTCCTCTGGAAAGAATCTGTGTGCAAGAATGTGTGGCCAATGCTAATTCCCCCAAGCTCTGTGCTGAAAAGGCCTTCATGCAATTTACTTTCTGCCATTATGAAACTCTCTGTAGGCTTCACCAATCCTTACCAGGACAACAGTCCCTTCCATTCTATTTCTAAATATGTACATTTTAAATACAATAATGGTTAGAACAGTTAGATCTACAATGATGTGAATGAGTCTACAGTGCCTTTCATCTTGATGCTGGACTATATTTGAAAATCATTTTACAGCTGAAATTGGAATATCAACAATTATGTCATGGTAGCAATCATTACCATGATTAAGTTTTTTGGTTGTGTTTTGATTTGTTTGGTTTGGGTTTTTTTGTTTTGTTTGGTTGGTTGGTTTGTTTGTTTGTTTGTTATCAGCAAGACTACCTACTGACAAAAGGAAAAGTAACAAAAAGTTATACTTCCACATTTCACCACGCTTTTTTTACCACATTAAAATTGCAACATTTGACTTACCCTATTGTAGGTGGTTCAGAACCTTCTACTTCCAAATAATCATATTTTTCTTCCATTTGGAAATCTGTAAATATGAGTGAGATAGTATCACCAGGCTCTGCCACAATTGTCCATGTGCAATCTGCATTATTATGATATTCATTAGGAAAGTTGGGGCTCGAGATGATTCCACTGGATCCTCTCATAGTTCCTCCACAAGCATCCTCAGCTGTTAAAAAATCAAATAATTATAAATATAATTAAAATCACCCCTTGAAAATTGATACTTTCTTGCTGAGGATAGAACTTTATTGCCTTTTAGGTGAACAATGACTTAAGATTTTGTAACATGTTTGACTTGGAATGCAGCTGCAAATTTAAGGTGTTAAAGAAGTAATTGTTTCAGATTTCAATTATTTAAAAACTATTATACTTTTGCCAGCACATATTTTTATAATCTACTACTTATTAGTAGATTATAAACCTTGATTAGCATTGTTCCACTCACTTTACAATAGCATGCAAAAATGTCATTATTTCCTCTTTAACCACAAATGTTTTCATAAAGCAAGTCAAGTTTAATCCCTACCATATGCAGTCTGACATGTGATGTGCAGTATATTACACTGAGGAAAGAAGCATGAGAATCTTACCCATCTTATGCTAATTATATTGTTATATTTTATTTTAGTGAGTATTCTCCAATAATCTTTTCCCAGTTTTTAAACAGCTGATCAGCTTTCAAACCAAAGCCATTCATGAGTGATTTCTTAGTGTCAGATTCAAGACACTTTCACAATTAAGATGTTTACATCAGTCATTTTAATGGGTACAAGTTTTAATAAATCAAATATTTCAAATTTGACCATAGGAATACATTTTCACAGCATGTGAATAATCGTAAAATTATTTTACCAGTTATCACAACCAATCATTTTTTGTGAGGGGGACTCTTGACACAAAAATGCTCTGTTTTTTAGCATACATGATGAGACTCTTGGGAACGGTCCTGGAGCAGGGCCAGAAGTTGGAGTCAGTGACACTTGTGGGTCCCTTCCAACTCAGCGTATTTTGTGATACAAACTAGACAAACATTGGAAATTTATAAAATCAGTTGTAACAGAACTATTTCTACAAGAAAACAATTCTCAAATGACTGATGTTATGTATCTTCTTTATTAATTGTGTGTATGCCTAATAACTCAAAAATTATTTTTGAGGATCTTATGGTAAATTTTCTTCTGTGAATTAATAAAATTGAAGCACTGTAATGCTATTACTTTAAAAATTGGAAATACCTATCAAACAACTTACATGGAAATATCACATTGCATTGCTTATTCAGTTTATTAGCCAAATGTTTGAAGCATACTTGAAAAGCAATTCTTTCTGTTTAATTAGAGTGCTAACACGAATAAAACTTGCCCTAGAATCTGAAAACCCAGTCAATACTGAGGAAAAATTAATGATAAAGATAGAAAAAAAAACCTTTAAGAAGTATAGCATCACAGAACAAAAACTTTAAAGAATTCTGACACTTCTAACAGAATGAAAAAAATTCATGACTGTAAGAAACCTCTTAATTGCAGCTGTTTAGGAGTTTAAAATACTAGGGTTTTTTCTCTTAAAAATTCTGCTAAATTATGCCATGGACAGATAGAAAAGCAAAGTAAAAACATATCTTAGATTTAATCTTACTAATTAGCCAGTGCACTTTGAATCCACTAAATACAACAAAACTGAGAAACATCATCACATCTCAGGTTCTGGTCCTTTACTGTGAAAGGAATAAAAAAAAAAATAATAACAGTAATAACAGTACTGTTTTAATGTGTTAAGGACATTCAGAAAAATAATTTTAAATTGCTGGTTAACAGCAATTTCCATTAAAAGAATGGGTAACATACTCGTTCAACAATTTTGAAGAGCCTGTATATTGATTTTTAAATATTGTTTGGAATGTTTTATCAAGTACTGGTTTTAAAAAGTTCTTACAGGTAATATTTCATAGCTAAATTCCTGAACTTTGTGCAAACTGGAAAGACAAATAGTTACATGTGAATAGTTTTTCAGCTCATGCAATAAGTTAAAAGCAGAACACTTGGAGTGTCATGAAAGACTAAAGACTTTGGAATAGCTTTCTCAGACTTAAAAATGGAAGTTCCTTTGAAAAATATTGTACTACAGAACTTCATGTTTTGTCTTTCAAAACACAATTATAGAGTAACTTATCTTAGTTCCTAGCAATATAAAAAATTGCTTACTAACAATGTTGTTATATTCTACAAACACTTAAAAAATTAGTGTGGCAGCACTAACTTAACCACAAACAATGTCAATGAGCAAGTCAATCTGCTATTTCAAGCAACAGCTGAGATTTTTGCCAAAATGTGATTTTGCTACTAGCAGCAAAATGGCCCAAACAAATCATCATGTATTTTGTTCTCATTAATGTAACTGCTACGATTTGCTCTTCAACTAACTACATTTATATAGGACAGTAGATGAAGTGCACACTAGATATCATTTTAACCTCTGTAAAGCAAGCATTAGACCAATAAATAACAGAATTACTGTGCTGTGATCCTATTTTCTTCCACCTAGAATATCATTTGATTGTGATTTAATTGGTTCCAGATCAGATCCTCATAGGTAAAAACTCCCATCTGGGAGAAGGCTTACAAACATTAATCCCCATGCAAATGTTTGGTGTCTTAAGTTGTGAAGACACTGTAAAAAAAGATTTGCTCTTCAACTAAATTGTCAAACACTGTCAATGGCAATTCTATCACTGATTTAATACATAGTGCACAAGATCCTGAAAAATAAAAGAAAATTCAGTAATTGTTTCAGTGGAATCCACACAGAAACAGCACCTGTATTTCTATCACATTGAAATAGCATAATTGCTTAGATGCCAGCTATGAAATTTTACAAACAAGGAGGGAACAATTAGAAAAAGTAACAGTGGCTGATCTTCATCAATGTGCAATAAGCCCAATAAAGATAGATAAACAAGGAAGAAAGAGAGGAAAGATAATCTTTGCAGCAGTTTTGGTACCGAGCCCCAAGAATCTCTTGCCCTGCCTTTCCACAACTTTCTGAATTAGCTCTGTCAAACCACCAAAGTAGGAGTCCTCAAAGATATTTAAGTGCCTAACCTCCTTTTCCCACAGGGAAAGGAAAACCCATTTGTGGTATTGTCTTTGCCCAAGGACCTGGGTGTACTTGATGGGTAATGCAGGAGAATGGGGAGACCTGGTGTGTGCCTCAAGATTTAAACCCTGGGGGGAAAATCCTTGGGGATTAACCTCGGGGGGAAGATAATTCATGATATAAATTGTATGGTGCAGGAAGTGAAGTAGCAGGAATACAAGAAGCAATGGAGAGCAAATTTTGTGAGGATGAAGGAGAGTGAAACAGTGACCTGGGCCAGGCTGGTGTCAGTGCCCAATGATTGAGTGTGCTGCTTCTTTTGTCCTGAGCAGCCCTCCTGATGAAATGGAGCCCAAATCATGGCCTGTTTTTGAACATCTGAGGGGGTGGAAGAAGCCCATGAAATGGTAAAATAATACCTATCTGTGAAAGGACAGGGGATAGTGGTTAATGAAAACTTATTAATCTGTATGTTGTGTATAAAGATGCTTTAAGGTTGTAGTTTAGGTTGTATGTGTATGTGTTGTATGTTCTCAGACACAATACACAGTACATTCACTGCAATAAAAATGTAGTATGTAAGCAGCAGTTAAGCACATAAATGCTTTGAAAGAATTGTGTGTGTCCCTGTCCCTTTTAATTTCCAGTTATCAAATATGAAGTAAAACATTAACGGGAATTGTGAGAAGACAACACTTCAAGTAAGACTTGATAGATCCAAAATTTTTTGTTCAATTACAAATACACAGATAATACTGATGATATTTTTTAAAAATCTACTTTTAAAATTCATACTCTGTATTTTCAAATTAAATGTATTTTGCCATGTAGTGGGAAATTTCACCCAACAACAGTCTTCCAAATGTGATATGAAGGCATAAATGCAAAAAATACACATACTGCCAAGATGTCACTTCTCCCAACATACTTCTCTGATCTTTACCATATGCTGAAAGGGGAAGATTTTTCAGAGTGATATGCAAGTGGGGATTTGGCATAGAAAAGCTTTTAAAAGTATTATGAATTCAAATGAAGATCTATGTTTGAATATGCATAAGGGCTCTTATGCAGAGGGAGTATCGCTGATATCTTTAGTGATGATTATGAGAGTAATGTTTTAGGATTGGGTTTTATTTTTTCTTTTTGTGGGCACAGATTGTTTTTATTTATGTACATAGATACCAGCAGCTTTTTGTCTCTCTCTCTTTTTCTTTTTTTTACACAATGTTATTGGCTAAATGCCTATTAAAGGAAATAATGTGAAATGTTTAGATGCTCAAATAATTTCTGGTGAAAATTAATTTAATAAAATTTTATATTTTATTTTCTTCCTGATTTGCTGTTCACTGATCATTTTTCATAAAAAAATTTGAAAATACACTCCTCTAGTTAAGTTTTTTTTAATTTGCTGCTTTTTCTTGTAGGTTTCAATGATATTCACAATAATGTTGCATAAATATTGAAATGTAAATTTCAATAACATAGATGATCAAAGACAGGCAATGTTATCAGTGATTTGTAGGCCATGCAAATTCATGGCTTCCATTAAGAATTCAATGAGATTGCATGGTAGATCAAGCTTTAATTTGGCACACAATGTATGGCATCATCTTATCTATCTACATATTTATAGTGAACTGAACAGTTAAACTTAAGTGCTTAACTCATCACAGAGTAATAGACATCTGATATCTATACTTGAAAATACTGCAAGAAAAAAGAGTACAGCAACTCTCCAAGTTTAAACAATGATCTTTAATATTGCCAATAGAAGTTCTGAGCAAGCTGAGCCACTTTTGAAGAAACCTATCATGGAAAGCTGAGACGAATTGCAGTAATTCTCTACACCTTGATCTTAGCCACACAAGCTCTGTGAAATTCTTGGCATACTCTTCATATTGCAGTTCAGGTACAATCCCAAACATACTGTTGTCTGCTCTTTCAAATTTTAGACATTCTTAATTCACACAAATTATCCGAGCAATCTAAAGTAATTACCACCCCCCCTTTTTAAGCATATAACAGTCCTCTTTATTATTACTCTTAAATATACACATTAATAACTACCTTTCCTATAAGGACCATGAAAACAATCCATTCTTTGAGAAACTCAAATGCTCTTAAAAATAATGTAATATAGGCAAACACATAACACAATTTACTGACTCCATTAGTATGGAGAAAAACAACTTTACTTGTTTCTACATAACAAACAGGCACGTGTGTGTGTGTCTACACAAACTCTATCTATAGATTTTTATTTGAGGCTCAACTGCTGCCTTAAATATTGGTATCTAACTTTTAAGATTTCTGATGGGCAGTTGAAGAAAACAGGGACCCTAGAAATGTCATTCTCTACTCCATCACCCCGTTTTTATCTACACTCAAAATAAATTAACCACTTAAATCCATAAAATAATTATGGGGAAAGTGAAATGTAATGCTAAGTATTTTTAGATGTTTCTAAATGGAAGGTATTGCTTTTATATCTTACTGAAAAAGCTCATGATTATTTGATGCAATAAAGGAGAAGGGAAACTGAAATTAGTTTTGAGATAAAAATCTTTGATGTTTTTTCCAAAACCACAACCCTGTAGTCTTAATTCTGACAGGAAAAAAAAAATTGTAATAAAATTCTACCAGTGTTTTCTAAATAAGATTTGTAATCAATTACCTTCATACTCGAAATAAAGGGCAAAGAAAAGGAGTTCATCTTCTCCAGGCAGTAACTTAGCATAACAAAGCAAACATTGTCAGTTAAAAAGGTAGCACACTATCTTATCTATAACATAACATATATGAAGCAGAAGGCAGTTTCTCTTCCAAGAACCTTGTCTTATTTTGCTGCTTCAGAAAATTTGCCAAAGGTTAACTCTAAACAACAAATAATAAATCTCATCCAACTAGCAGCCCCACCGAGGACTGTTTAGGGAAGGGCTTCTATGTTTTCAGTAGGCGCTTCCTATTAATGTCTTCAAATGTCTCTGCAAAAATTATATAGAATTTTTTACTGCATTGTTTTATTGTTTTGGGGTTTTTTTCTTTTTTTTTTTTGATGAAGCTTAGAATTATCTTGACTTAAATATTATTATTACAGAAACATTTTATACTTAATATTTCCCTCTGTATGTTTATACGCTCAGATTTTTTAACAAGGCATAGCATTGAGAAGCAGCTTCATAACACTTTTTCAACTTAATTTTCCACAAGTCTGAATTTGCTGCTTTATCCATCAGCAAGTTTCAAAATTTCCAATGTCACACTTGGCTAGTGTTTAATCCAATGCTCTTATATATGCTCCAGCTATGCAATTTTCTGCACACCCTATAATGCTTTCATAAAAAACAGCTTAGATTTTGTTTCTTATTAAGTTTCTTCATTGGCTGTGTTACAGACAAGTAGCAGAATGGAAACCATATAGCCTGAAGTGGAAAGCCGCTTAAAAAGTTAAACTTAGTTTTAAAGTCTGTAGTATAATAGTCTGATTATGAAAATTGCAAATGAACACAGTTATGGATTACACAGTCACAAAAATATCTGTCAGAAGCTCCAAAGGTGATGTCAGTTCCCTCAACTCCCTCCTTTGCATGAACACTTACTCCTTTTGTTTCCTGCCCACCTCTCTTGGACAGTCTGTATACATCTATTGCAGGACTCCAGCAGTGCCAACTGCTTTGCTGTGGTTCTGTGATTTTAAAAATACCATTCATCTGCAACAGAATACGAATTTACAATTCATGTGCTTCCCATGCCACATGTATTTGTGTACAGGCAATTGAGAGCTGTCTCCAGACACCTCACTTCCTCAAAAATAGCACAAGAAAATCCCTCATCACTCTGTCCTGTGCACAATCTGCCTGATCTGTTCCTTGATTACCTGAAAACTTTGGTCACCAATCACAAAATCCCTGGTTTAAAGACTTCTCACTAGGTTAGCAAGATCTTTTCCTACTAAATAAAAACTAGTTCTCGAACTTAGTCCCAACAATGTTCATAGTCAAAGAATGGAAGAATTGGTCTTTAGAGTATAGAGAACAGCATATGTAGTATAATGCACATTATATTTATTTTCATTTAATGTTCTGATACATTCTCAAAAGTCCAAATGTTATGAAATATAGATCTAGATATAGATAATATCTGAGAAGTATTGTATATGTTGACTTTTCATACAAACCTGCAGTAATAAAAAATGTCAGCCTTTCCTCATAATTTATTCATAAGAATAACTTTACAGCTTCCAGAAATTGAAATATAAAGATTGTAAGACATCCATCAACTGAAAATCTTTAAGGATAGCTTTGCAGAAGATTTGTCATCAATGACTTACATGAAGTTCATCCAGCTTTTGAGGAGAGGGACATAAAACATTTCTTGAGGACAAATGGAAGTCTTATTTTTGATGGCAATTTGTAAAACTCACAGATTTTAAATTCCTAATAAACCCAGTGATGACTATAAACTGACACGGTTCACATCCTCAAATCTTTCACTTTGCACTTGTGTGCTCAATAAACCTTTAAAATTTGTACAGATTTGACAGCTAGGGAAAAAAAAATGAAATAATGGCACAAAGGGGAGCACGGGAGGACAGAGAGAAGGAGGAGGGTCAGAGGGAAGCAGCAGGCTCTGTCCCCTCGCAGACCCTCCGTAGGCCCTGGCAGGCTGAAGGTGGAGTGCAGCATGAGCAAGGGAGTGGAGACCATGAGCCAGGCTGTGGCAGGAGAAGGCTGGGCAAAAAGGGCTGTTCTCCAAGTTTTTTAAGCTTTTATCTTCTTTTGTTCTGCAAATCCTAAATCAGTATCTAAATGTTTGTGTTGCCTGGTCATAAATTAAATTTCAGTGAGTTCCTCAGAGCTGCGGGATTTTTGTCCCAAGGAAACGTCATGTTGTGGGTGTGATTTCGGTTCCTTGGGCTCTCCTGAAGGGTTACTGATAGAAAAAATGTTTTCTAGTAAACAGTGCACAGAGGTCTAATTTATAATTCTATCTATAAAGAAGGAAGGCAACATTTAAACGTTGTTAAAATCTTAGCACATAAAGCCAACAGTTGTTTTTTTAAACAAAAAGAAAAAAAAATTGGTGTGCAGCCTGCTGAACTCTTACCTATGTATTTAGAAAGCATCGGAAGCTGTTTGGTTAAAAAATGTACTTAAGGGGGGTTTTTTTATTAGTTTTACTAGACTAAGACTTGAGTAAGAGAATGAAATATATTTTTTTCTCACGTAAAAATGGACTTTGAGGAGGGATTGATGCTTTTATTGCTTACAAACTAAGGTAATTTAAATGAAAATATTTGAACAGGGCTTGCATGAGCACAACAGAAGAAATTATAGAGATTTCTTGCTGATCAAACTGTTTTCTCTTGCTTTGTGAACCAATAAAGCTTAGCAGCTCTGCAGTGTCAAGATATTAATTCAGATTTCACAGTTCTCAAGCCTGATACTTGCTGTTTGAGTTGCTGAAGGGCAGAGGGCATAAGAGTAAATTCATTAAAAATTGAATACAAAAGAGAGCAGAAAGTACTTTAGTCAATCGTTCCAACAAAAAACAAACAAACAAACAAACAAAAACCAAAACACAAAACAAAGAACACAAACAAACAGAAAACCTACAACAAAACAAAACCAAGAAACCTAGCAGGAAATACTTCAATACATCAATTTGAAATTTAACTATCTTTCTTATTTTTAAAACTGCAAAGAACAAACTTTTTTTACTATGGATTCAAAATATACTTTTGTCTTTAAACCAAGCATGACAAATGTAAGAAATGATAAATAACATATTCTGTATTTTCGAAATTATTCGGGATCTTGTGGTTTGAGGTTTTTTTTCATTCTTCTGTAAAAAAATACAACAAAGTATGAGTTTAGCAATGGCCAATTTTTACATCTGGTTTTGCAGTTTTGCCTCTGAATCACAAAGAAACTATTAATGCACCTGTAATTGAAACACTGTTCTAGCAAAAAAAAAAACCAACCAAACAAACAGAAAAAAAAGATAAAAAATAAAAAAGGATTATGCTATTGTATAAAATAAGAATGTTTTAAAACTGCTGGCATCTAATCACCAGATAGCCACTAGCTCCAGATGATTACCTAAGTATTCAAAGTGGCACTTGTTTTATTTATCTGTTGATATTTTACTGCTTAAAAGACATTTGTTTCTGACCTATGGCAATTATATGGTGGGGCAGGAGGAAAGGCTGAATCTCAGTCATGGCACCCAGTATCATCTAACACTGCCTGCAGGGATGGCCAGTTGGCACTTCCTTTGGGATCAGTTTACAGCTCTTAGCTGGAAGGACCTTCCCAGGTGAAGAGTGCAGCAGGCAGGAAACTGTTGAAGAACCATCAAGGAAAAAGCTTGCACAAATGAAGATTGTACTGGGTTTATGTGGTGAGGTTGGGCTATCAGGGGGCTGCAGGAGCGGCCTCTATGAGAAGAGGTCAGTGCCTGCCCCCATGTTTGATGAAGCCAGTTCCAGACTACTATAAGATGGAGCCCCACCACTGACCAAAACTGAGGCAATCAGCAATATTGGTGGTGCCTCTGTGGTAACTTATTTAAGAAGTGGCAAAAATGCTGTGCATCAGCTGAGAAAGAGAATGGAGTCAGGAAAATGAGAAGGCAAACCTGCAGACAGCAAGATCCTTGAAGAAGGAGAGGGAGAAGGTACTATAGGCTACAGGAACAACTACCATGGAGAAGACCATGGCAAGGGAGGTTGTTTCCCTGGAGCTCATGTTTGCTTGGAGAGGCTGTGGAACTTCCAGCCTTGGAGGTTTTCAAAAGTGAGCTGCACAAGACCCTGAGAAAACATATCTGCCTTTACAGTCAGATTTGAGATGTCTGTTGAATTTGATAACCTCTTAGTGTCCCAAAATAAGTTCTCCTATCATTTCTATGATAGCTTAGAGATAGGAAAGAAAAATAATAACGCAGTAAATTGAAAAACAAAAATATTAAGAACTTCTACTGTCTGAATTCACTTATCATTTTTTAAATTTCCCTGCATGTAATCTAGTAGAACATCAGAGCAAGATCAGGGTTAAAAAGAATACTTCCCTTTATTTTATTTTCAAATTTCTTGGCCTGATTCAAAGTTGTATTTTTTTCCTCAGAACACATGCATTGATTTTAAGTTTTATACCATCTATTGGAAAAAAGGATTGCAGTCAGTCTTCAGTCATTTTTACCCTAGCTTTAAAAGTGTTGGAATGAGACCACTGGAGTGCCTTTTTCTCATACTAATTTTCTACATTACATTCAGTATTGAACCTTAGAGGCATAAGAGTCTGTCATAACTTTCATTGTCTAGTCCTTTGAACCTTCTGGCCTAATGACAACTGGATTACAAGGAACATGCAGTTTAAAATAATTTACTTTTATGCAATGAATAAAAATGCAAATGTTCATCAAAATTTCTTTCTAAAATGTACAATTCCATATGCTCATGTTTATATGATAACTAAACAAGAGGGTGTTTTACCAAGCATCATGCAAAACAGAAAGCACAATTTCTGTAGTACATTTGTGATCTCTTTACTCCTGTAATGCTATGTTGTCTTTTATTGAAGCACAAAATGCCTAAGGATGACAAAATTTTTTCAAAATTTCAGAGTTAAGATTCCTGTAGTTGCTTAATTATGCAGAGACCCTAAAATTCAGCACTCTTGAATGTGAACTGTGCCTACTGCCTCACCAGAAGAGAGAAGTAGGACTTAACCTCTTCTGAAGACATTTTCTCAGCCAATTTACGACTGCTTTGGCAGTTCCGTTATCTTGTTTGCCAAAATTTATCAAACTTAAATTAAGTCTGCCTGCATTTGAAAAGTTCACAGACATATTCAAATTCGGAAAACTAAAATTGGGAATTGAAAGAAATTGAAAGATTTTTACACCACAGAAAAATTTAGAGTTTCAGTATTCTGCTTGAGTGATGTACGAAGTTTTTCAAGTAGAAATTGAATATATCTCCTGCACTTTAGCAAAGTTTTTAAGGACGTATCCCATAAAAACCTCATAGACAAACTGATAAAATACAGGGTAGATGAAGAGTATTGAAAACTGACTGAAACAGCTGACCTCAAAGGGTGGTGAAATGCATGAAGCAGCATGAAGCCCAGATAGAGGCCAATCACCTCACATCTAGAGCACTGTGTATAGTGCCTGCTCCCCTGTATGAGAGATATGGACAGAGAGAGTCCAGCAAAGAGCCACAAATTATTCAAGGCCTGGGGCTCCAGATATTATTGGGAGAATCTGAGAGAGCTGGGACTGTTCAACCTGTGATAGAGAAGGTTCAAGGGGAATCTTATCAATACTCATAAATACTTGATGGAGGAATAAAGAAGATGGAGTCAGGCTCTTCTCAGTGGTATACAGTAAAATAACAAGAGAAAAATTTGCACAAATTGAAATAGAAGAAATACAATTTAAGCATATTTTTTCCCACAGTGAGGTTGATCAAACACTGAAATAGTTTGTCCAGGGAGGCTGTGGGGTCACTATTCTTGCAGATTATCAAAACTCAACTGCACATGGCCCTGATCACCCCACTCCAGGTAGTCTTGCTTTGAGCAGGGGAACGTGGACTAGATTATATTCAGAGGTGCCTTCCAGCCTCAGCTACAGTATGTTTCTGTCATTCTGCGGCATGGGAATATTAAGCCCTCATCTACATCAATAGCTGAGTGCATTGCAGACTGTGGCAAGCCATGGAAACCAGAATACTGTAAAGAAGAATTAAGTGTAACAAGCTTTGACACTGTCCACAGATCAACAGCTGTCCAGACAACAGTACTAGAAAACAATGGAAAGTTGAATAGCCTGTGTCACTGTGGACTGATCTGATTCTCTAGAGAGACACTTATCTCTAGATGGAAATATTTTAATATAGCCATACAAAATCACATAGAAGCAAAGTGCCCACACAACAACTGTTGTGTGTTGAAGCCAAGCCACTGCATGTGCACCAGCCCTGAGAAGGGCTGCAGCAAGCATTGCTTTTCCTGGACACAACTGATATCCACTCTGGAGTGGTGATCACAGTGTATCTCAGTGACAGTAAGGTAAAAGCTTTAACCTGACACATCCTCTGATTTTCTACTTAAAAGACTGAGCCCTGGCAAGTACATTTTTCAGTATTCCTTTCCCCACTCTGACAAATTGCAAAGGGAATACGCACACATGCACACACCTGTTCTTTATATCTGTTCATTTTGCCCCTTCAACATAATCAAAAATGTTTTACATAACAATTCTTTATAAGAGCCTTGCCTTTAGAGCCATGGAGGACTACAATATATATCCTTCTTATTTCACACATCATTCACTCATCAGGCAGTAATGGCATCTTCAGAGCCATTCTGGTTTATGATGGAGATCCAAAGTATTAAAGATATGTGCCAAAAATCAAGGCTTTTTTTCCTGGAAAATTACAATCCATATGTAGCAGTCAACCTAAAATCCCAGGTCAGTGTCCATTTCACTACTTCAAACTTAGAAAGTGTTTAGAATCATAGAATCATAGAATCAGATGGGTTGCAAAGGACCTCTGAGATCATCAAGTCCAACCCTTGATCCACTACCACCGTGGTTATTAGACCATGGAACTAAGTGCCACATGCAGTCTCTTCTTGAATACCTCCAGGGACGGAGAACCCACCACCTCCCTGGGCAGCCCATTCCAGTGCTTGATTACCCTCTCTGTAAAGAATTTCTTCCTAATATCTAACCTAAACCTCCCCTGGCAGAGCTTGAGACTATGAAGGGATCATGGTCCAAATGTTTACCTTTTATTTTCAGTAGCTTGTTACCAGTTACTGAAAATTTCAAAAATTCAATTGACAGGACTTAAACATATGCCAAAACATGAAATAATGACCTTTTGAAAAAAGCAATAATAGCAGAACTGAGCTAATCATAAATAAAAAATAACATACATCTTTTCCAGTGCTATTTTCAAATATGGATGTTGCAATACATTTATTGATGTTAAGAGCCACAGTATTCTCTATGACTGACTACTTTTATTACAGGCAGTTCCCAGACTGAAATAAAGCTGAGTTGAAGAGCAAGTATCTAGAGAGGCATCAATTTCAGAATTAAAGCTCTGAGGTCCCTGATGACAGACCTCATAGTAGACCACCTTACTGAAAGAACACAGAAAGGAATTCTGAATTCTGAAAAAGCTTATCTTCATTGTCATATTCACCCTTTTTCCCCCTATTCATCCTCGAGCAGGAATAGAATCAAAGAATGATTTGGGTTGGAAGGGACCTTAAAAATCATCTAGTTGCAACCCCCTGCCACAGGCAGGGATATTCTCAGAACAGAAGACACTTAACTACACTTGTGAAGTGTACTCTATCTTATTAAATTCAAAGCCCTTTCAGGATATCGAAAAAGCTGAATACATATTGTTGCTGTCAAAAGTGCTCTCCTGATCAAGGTAATTAAAACCAGAATTTACAGTATCCTGCTAACATGTGTGATAACTCATCACTTTTTATTTGTATCATGTTGAAAATGAAGCATCATATTAGAATGCTATTGAAGTGCCTGGATGAAATAAATATCAAAAGGAGATGAATATGGACATCTTAGCTCAACATAGCCAACTTCATACTCTGACTCTTGTAGCCAGAGCAGAGATCTATTATATCCAAAAATTAAAGTGTGTGAATCAGGAATAACAATTTAATATTTGTTTACCTTGAACCTCAATATTAGGCAGCATGCTGGAACAGTATAACCAGTAATACATAAGTATTTTGGAATAAAGATGTTTTTAGATGTGCGTAGGAGGCATCCACATAAAAAAGTTGCAATGTAAGATTAGCACAAGTGATTAAAAAGTACTGTCCCGACCAGGACATGTGGACATATTTATATATTTAGTTGCAACATTTCTCATCGAAGACTTGATAGATCGCATTGTTTATGAAGATGATGGGATGGGGTGGGATGGGATGTGTCCTGATGGATATCTTTGCAATTCCATCTGTACCAATGGCATTACATAGGATTTGCTAAAACCCAAGGTCAGCATGATAAATTGATATCAAAAGAATTTAAAAATATTAATTTTAAAATTAATTGGGCAACACGATGTGAATTCTATTTATGTGTCTAGGCACCTTCAGCAAAGGTGCAAGGAACAGCAAAGAAAATCAAGAAGGAAAAACAAATTGGCTGAGGATAGTCATACAATTAATTGGCTGCCAAAGTATTTACATTAAGTGACAATTCTCAACATACACGATGTAATAATTTGGTAATAAAATGCATAATGTGCTATTTTCATCATGATGTCAGTGTAAAAGTTAGAATCAAAGAAAACCACATTTCTTACATTACAACACAGATTTCTTAAAGTTAAATAATTCAACAACAGCATAAATTATTGTCATATAAATTAAACATTGTACTCAGGAGAACATAGTGCATATGATTCCTTGTATAGCAAAAAGCAAGAGAAGCCCCAGACTGCATTGTTGAAACTTAATACTGAATGGACTATACAATCACTAAGAATTACATTTTGGCTTCTTCCCTCTATAGCACCTCTTGAACCTATAGCTGAACTTCTGAAAACTCTCTAACTTTCTTGTGGGCTCCCTTTAGGTACTGAGGGCCTACAACCATTGCTACTATTTTTGAAACCATATTCTACTTTTTTCCTACCCTATTCTCTAATGCTGAAATACCCTATACTTCTGCAGAAATTATTAAAAATTAAGAACAAAAAGTTATGTTTTTAAAATATTAGAACTTGTGAAAAATTAAAAGTGTAGTTCTCAGCCTGTGGTATACAATCTCAAAAATATGAGTGAAGTAAATTTCCTGAAAAATAATACCACAAAACTATAGATAGTAGGTCACTCGATTATAGTGTTTATATAAATATATGTTTATGTACTTTAAAAATAATTATATACAGTTATATAATATGTATAAATAATATACTCGGTATTCATATTATGACTATTATATGAAAGACACAAAAGAAAAATGTGTAAGACTTTTTTACTAAATATATAATATTAATTGAAAATGCAGCGGCTTTATGAAGTTTATCTTCTCACATTTTTTTTTCTTTTTTTTTGAGAAAATGCTATGCTACAATGAACAAATCTTTACATGCCCCTAATGCAACTAGATTACTTGCCTTTCATTCTGTTAACTTCTAAACAAGAAAATTTTTATGTTTTTCCTCTTGACACAGTGAAAAACTCTTTATTTGAATTCAGCAAAGGCAATTGTACCATTTGTGGTAGAACACACTACAATGGTTATCTATAAATGAAATGCAGTAGCCTCTAAATATATTGTTTTACAAGGAAAGAAAAAAGAAAAGCAAATATAGACTATATAGTGCTGACATTCAAAAGTTGTTTGCTGTCTTTATTCAAAACAGATTAATATACACACAATAAAACACATAACTAGCTATTGCCCTGGAAAAAACTTGTTTCCAGTTGTATATATTTATATCCTTTTGTGCACCTTTTCCATTCCCCCAGCTTTGACCTTCTTATTTGGTCCTTTAACAACACCCTCTAATCACTGCAATTTTCTTACTTATTATTTTATTTTCTGTCCCATCTTTGAGTTGTGAGGATTTTTTTTCTATTAACTGTCAAAATTGCCTGTTCTGTTTCTCAGAATCTTCTTGCCTTCTGTATCTTGTCTTCTCTCATGTTTGTTCTTACTCATAGTCTGGTACTTCGAGATATGTTTTTCCAGCAATTTCTTCCACTTTGCATTGGCAGGATCTGCTTAACATATGGAACTGGAAACCTCACCTAACTTTTCATATACATACACAGTAGACTTCTATATTTGAGCTAGTCACCTTAGGCTCTTTTCATAATAATTTATGAGAAATAGACACTTTCATGGTACACCAAATTAGAAGTCCAGTATGGGTATGAAGTGGCATAGCTGGGGGGGGGGGCGGGGGCGGTACAGAGGTGGCTTCTGTGAGAAGTTTCTGGAAGCTTCCCTTACGTTCAACAGAGCCAATGCCAGGATGGACCCACTGCTGGCCAAGGATGAGCCCATCAGTGATGATGGTGGTGCCACTGGGACAACATATTTAAGAAAGGGATAAAACCTGCAATTTTAGCTGGAGAGAGGAGTGACAACATAAGGGAAAGAGCCCTGCAGTCACCAAGTTTTAGGAGGAAAGGCATTCCAGATGCCACAGCAGAGATTTTCCTCCAATCTGTGGTGAAGAGTGTGGTGAGGCAGGCTGTCTTCCTGCAGCTCATGGAAGTCCATGAAGGAGCAGAAAACCAGCTGCAGCCCCTGGAAGACCTCATGCTGGACCAAGTGGATGCATCTGAAGGAGACCGTGACTCCTGTCAGAGCCTGTGGCCCTTTGGAGAGAGGAGCCCACAGTGGACTAGGTTTTCTGGTAGGACTTGTAACTTCGTGAGGGTCCCACACTGGAGCAGCCTGTTCCTGAAGGACTGATCCCTGTGGAAGAGACCCATGGTGGAGCAGTTCATGAAGAACTGTAGCCCATGTGAGTGACTCAGTTTGGAAAAGCATGTGTAGGACTGTCTCCCATGGGAGGGACCTCACACCGGAGCAGAAGAAGAGTGTGAGGAGTCCTCCCCATGAGGAGGAGTGGCAGAGACAACCTGTGATGAACTGACCTCAACTCCCACTCCCTGTCACCCCTGCACTATTTGGTGGAGGAGGTAGAGAAAATCATGAGTAAGTCTTAAGACCAGGAAGAAAGGTGGGGTGAGAGGAAGGTGTCTAAATATTTGATTTTATTTCTTATTATGCCACTCAGATTTGATTGGTAATAAACTAATTTCCCCAAGTCTAGTTTGCTTTGCCAGTGACAGTAATTCTAAATGATCTATTCCTGTCCTTACCTGGACTTCTATACTGAAAATGGTTGGAGGAATACTTCACACTCTGATTGTTCCAAATCCAGTGAAATACATCTCTGATTTGTAACTTCACTTCAGTTGATCTTACAGGAAATTTTCTAACTCTTTTGTTCATCTATCAGCATTCCTAACTTCTAGAGATTTTGAGAACGGCCATCAAATTAATTAAAACTGTTATATGGTGTTATTGTGAATTAGTCACATAGTATGAAAATGAATTATCATCAGAAGAAAGGGATATTTGAGAAACGGAAAAAAACCCCACCAGTTTCACTTAAACTCTTTATTTTTCATAAATACCAGAACAGAATATGATGCTTCTATTACTAAGATAACACAGTTTCATTTCCATTACAAAGACAGACTTAACAATGTATTTACTGCTGTCCTGTTGAACGAATCTTTCATTAAAATGTTTTCTCAGCTAAACAACGTTTTTTTGCAAGTATGATTTCTCTGCAGCTGTCATCAAACATCTCAATTGCATACACATAGTTCAGAGCCCAGCAGAAATGTTTAAATGCAAACATTTCAGTCCAAGGAAAAACCCCACAGTCTGAGTGTTAATATTCTTTAAGAACTACAGAAATTCTTATATGGAATAAACAAGTTAGTAAGCTGATGTAAGTCACATGCCACATTCTTCTTACAATTTTTTTCTTTTTTCTTAAAGCTACAAGAAAAAGTAAGCATGACAGAAAAATAGAAGTCTTGATCACATGTCCTCCTTTACTCTCAGTAAGCAAATAATCACATCCCTCTTAATGTAAAACTGCCTAAAATTAGGACAGCAGCTCAAGGTCCACAGAATTTCAGAGCTTATTATGGAAAGCAATATATTCCATTTAATGAGGGGATTAAATCCTTCCATTTATTGCACCATTTGAAACTAAATGCTTATGCACAACACAAACTAGCTAAAAAAGAGGCAGAGGGAGAAACCGGAGAAAGACAAGACTTTTTGGCTTTAATAGGGTTCTTGTTTCCATGGAAACCCTGCCAGTGTGCTGGATAGAATCCTCCAGGGAACTGGTGATCACATAATGCTTCCTAATTGTTTAGCAACAACTTGTTTTATGTTTCAAGCACAGCTCTTCACTTAATACCACACTTATATTCCCGAAGAAGGACACAGGATAAATTTCATAATGAAAACAGTATAACTACCCTACACAAAAGGACAAGGCAATGTTTTTGCCTAACACCAATATTTTTGATTTACACCAATCCTTCTGTTCCAAATGTTAAAGATATGAAAAGATATATAAAGGTTGAAAAAATATAAATAATATAGGTAGAAAGAAATCCAAGTTTTTAGAAGCAATAGAATACACAATGTTCCAAGTGACCCTGTAATAAACCTCCTAAATCTACTCAAGATGAATTAAACCCAGCCATCTGACACGTTTGGTGTCAAGACAATTTATGCAAACAGTGCAGCATTTCTTTTTTTATAGAAGCTCAGCAAGAATACACTCATTTTTATGCATTTATCTGAATATTTAGTAGAAGTAATAATTTGCATAATCACATATGCATGTACAAAATGTTAGATTTGCTTCCTGTATGAAAAACATCCCATCATACATTCTGAACCTAGAATCGCTGTCAGTGGATTTGAGTCCTAAAACACAGCACATACCAGCTCTTCAGGCACTTTCAAATAGCTACCTGATGCCTATGCCTTAAGACAGGACTGTCCCGAGTTCCTTTCTTTCTTTGGGAGTGACTACACTTCAGTCTTATTCTTGGATGGACTTCCATACTTGTCCTCATTAACCAACTCTGAAAACAGTTCTTACATGCTCCTAATTTTCAGATTCTACATAAGGCTTCAGTTTACACAAGCCTACTTTGCTTGTCAAATATTTGTTCACATTAAATACTGTTGATTGTTTTCTGAGTTTTTAATCTATTGTGTTACAAAGTAAATTTCACCAAGGTTTGCAGCCTCTTGGGCCAGGTTGTTACAAGACCCTGAAAATTATGTGTTGACTGTTTACCTATCTGCTAGAAGAGTCTGTGACTTAATCAGTTCATTTATCTTCATTTGCTATTTGGGTTTGCTTTAGATTTTGATATGAAGATGAAATGGTAGTTTAACAACATGAAATCTTTGGAGGTAGCTATGACAAATGATATGCTTAGATATGAACACGTTATCTTCAGAACTTCCTAAATAAATAGGTGATGGGGAGGGGAACAAATGTATTTTTGTTCCAGAATCCCATATTCATCCCTCAATTTACAAGTTATATGTCACACACCATTAACTTCACATGGTTTTTTGTTTGTTTATAAGATTGTACTGTTTATATTTATATATTCACTTTTTACATATTTTTCTATAAACACATGTAATATCGATCCTGTAACTGGAAGTTCTTATCTAACAGATATCTGAATGTTGTCCAGAAATAAATGTGTTCTCCTAACATTCTAGGAGTTGCTGATAAATTTCAAGCTACCGTTGAAGTGTATCTAAATATTGATGACAAACTTCTTTGCTACCAAATTCCTTTTGCAGGCCATAGATCTTTCAGACTGTTATGCATCTGATTGCACAACAATGAAGAAAAAAGTCTGTTCTTTAGAAATATTGAAAAAGTGAAATATTGGGGATGATGGAAAAGGGAGCTTTTACTGTAAATATTTGTGTATATTTAGAAAATCTAATTGGACCTTCTAGGTGCTGCCCTAACCAGCAAAGAGCTGAAGTGCAGCAGAGTCTACCAAGCCCACCAACTCCTGTTCTGACATTGTGCAGATTATACATTAATTTATTCTGGGACAAGACGGCTACAAAATCACTATTGTCTGTAAGCCATTTCCACAGTCTTGGAACAAAGCAGATAATATGCAGTGTTGGAATTTATGTCTGAGAGAAAACTATTTGGCTAATAGCAAGATCATTATAGCACTCTTGTTCAAAATGGCAGATAGTCTTGCAAACAGCAGAGTGGACATAAGACACAAATATAATCCAAAGATAATTGCAGTTGGGATGGTTGTGCAATAGAACAAAACAGACAGAATTAACATGCAGTGTCAGGCTTAGCACTTCAGGATACATGACAGACTTTTCTGGCTCTTCTCTGCACATATGAACTTTAGGTCAAGCAATTTATCTAAGGCTCTAGTTGGTGAGCAGAGGTAGTATTGATAATGGAGAAACAAGGCATGTAAACACCAATATGTTATCACAGACTGAAGAAGATACTGCAAGACCAGAATAACCTGTAGCTTTTCTGGTAAACATAGCTTGGAGAAACTGTAAAACAATTGCCTTCACTGATCAAATTTAGAAATTATATCTGGAATCTTAAGAATTAGATTAGTGATGTTGAGGAAATACTGTTTGAAAAGCAACATTATCTTATGACACTTAAATAAATGTTTTTGCATTTCTTGGGGATACCTCCAGAGTTGAGACGTAGAAATCTGATAGAATGAAAGACTCAAAACTACAGTTCTGAAAGACAGATTTATGTGCAGATGCATAACATCCTGTAGCAATTGACCAACAATATGTAAAGTGGAAGAAGTCCTTCCAAGAGTGGACTTCTGAAGCTGATAAAGGAATTAGCAGAGCTGTTGTACAAACTGACTGTAAAGCTGTATAAGTAAGTGCTGTAAAATTCCTCTCCCTGAGACTCTGTTTCCCAAAATCCCCTTGGACCACTTCTATGTATATTTGACCCTTGTTACCTTTCCCCATTGGCTGTGAGACCTGGTCCCTGTGGGCGGTTGTTAAGGTCCCCTTAGCTCCTTGATTGGGTGTATGCTAATTTCCCCAGACCTTTAAGTACCTAACCCGAAGACAATAAACTCTCTGCTCTCTCTCTCTCTCCTCGCTCTTATGGGTGTCTCCCTGTGTGGTCTCTGTGCTCCTGGTTTGGGGCTCTGGATGCCACGTGGCCAGGGGAACAAAGGGGGGACTTCTCCCTCCAGCCAGAAGGACTACTCCTAAGCTCTGGAGGTACCCACAGTTCCCGCATCATCCTGGATTTGCATGTGCTTTTCCAGAATCATCTTAGGAGTTACGTAAAAGGTAGGATGGGAGAAAGGGACCGTGAATCCAACAACATTATTAGAGTTTCATACTAAAAGAGAAGTCAGGTAGTGGGCTTCTTAGATAGTCTTCCCTTACCAAAATGGCATATATATTACCCTTCCCAGTAGCACAGTATCTCTTGTCCACTTCCCCTATTATTTTCTTTTTTGTCTGTTACCATCACCATTCAGTTTCATGGGAAAAGTGGCTGGAAAGGTGCTTGGTGGAAAAGGACGTGGGGTGTTGGTTGACAGTGGCTGAACATAATTGAGCAGTATGCCCAGGTGGCCAAAAAGGCCAGTGGCATCCTGGCCTGTATCAGCAATAGCGTGGGCAGAAGGACCAGGGTATTGACCATCCCCCTGTAATCAGCACTGGTGAGGCTGCATCTCAAATCCTGTGTCCAGTTCTGGTCCCCTCACTACAAGAAAGACATTGAAGCATTGAGGTGCTGGAGCATGTCCAGAGAAGAGCAACAAAGCTGGTGAAGGATCTAAAGCAAAAGTCCCATGACAAGCAGCTGAGGTAGCTGGCCTTGTTTAGTCTGGAGAAAAGGAGGCTCAGGGGAGACCTCATTGCTCTCTACAACTACCCGAAAAGCGGTTGTACTGAGGTGGGAAGTCTTAAGCACCTGGCCTCTTCTCCCCTGTTAGCAAGTGCAAGGACAAGAGAAAATAGCCTCAATTTGCACCAGGGGAGGTTTAGATTGGCTATTAGGAAAAATTTCTTCATGGGAGCGTTTGTCAAGCATTGCAATATGGTTCCCAGGGAGATGGTAAGGTGGCACAGACAGCAAAGCTTTACAATAAGTACATACTAATAGAAGTTTCTTGCAAGATAAATCAGAAGGATAAATCTCTGCTACAAATACTGTGCCACTGCACTGAGGTAAAGAAAAAGTTGTTCTCCTGAGTAATCTCTCCTTACCATCTCAACACATCTATTATGTACTATTTAAAATGTTTGATAAATAATGATATAGAAAGTGTTAGCAGTCAAAACTAAAGGCATTCAGCAGGAAGCTTGTCATGGCAAGAACATGAATATTCCTTCCTATAGCTATATATGAATGCTTTAAGGAGAGTTGCAATTCAGAGGAAAAATTAGGTATCATGTTAGGCAAATGCTAATGCTGCTTTTAACAGTAACAAAACACTGAAAGAACCATCTAAGCTTAACCCACTAGCAATACAATCACTGGATAGCTTGAGTCCTATGGAAAACTCCAACCTCCCAGAAACAATGTCAGGCCCTTCAACAAATTATCCAAAATATGAAAATTATATTTTAAAAATTCCACTAATATATTTTTACAATGTAAATTCATTAAACATCACTAATCTAATTATTTCAAATTATATTTTTATCCTGTTTTAGGAATGAGAAAAAAAATTAATTTAGTGTTCAAGGTTTTTAATACCTCCTTCCTTAAAAAAAAAAAAAAAAAAGGCATAAAAATGTAGAAAAGGTTTGGTTAAAAAATACATTCCTGCTACAGTTCTTAGACCCTGAGAAATGTGAAACCTATTTGCTTAGTTTCTTTTTAGTTTTTAATGCTGTTAGAATAGATATTCAAATCAAGGTCTCTCCAAGGAAACTACTTGCTTAGTTAAACTTTGCAGAAATCTAAACTCATAGACTTACTACATTGCTTAAATGCAATATGGTAGTTTCATCTCCAAATACAAGTGACTAGGTATGTAGGGGAATAGAAGAATAAAAATAAGTTGTTTCCAAAGCCTTGAGCGCCTGTACTTCTATGAATGTTTGAATGGATAGGTTAACCACAGAAAAGGCATTGAAAACTACCCTAAACTTTTCAAAGTCTAGAAAATCTCAGTCCTAGATGCAGTTTCTTTATTCTCACATAAAATCAAAGAGTAAATTTGTCATCCTCAAATATTTGAAATTCAATCCAAGAAGGATGGAGTGCACTCTGGTCTCTGTGATAACTACAATTCTCTAAATAACACTGAGAAATTATTACATCTGTGAAAAGAAACACCTGATTTATCAAGGCTTTTTGGGCAAAAAGGAAAAATGTATCACTATTAAAAATTGGAGAAAAAATAATATAAAAGCCATTAAGATGGTTGGTGGTTTTTCTCTGTTTTGCTAATGAACAGAATATAATATCATGTGCAAACTGCTGCATCAGTAAGGGAATTTTGGAGGGACCCCCTTTTTGGTTTTAGTATAAGAGAATTATCCTTAGTACAGAGAGGTAAATGTCTTTTAAATGGTACCTACAGAAGTAAAAAGAACAGGATGATAGCAATGAGGCACTGTTCCACATATTTCACAAAAATATCTAACTTAGGATATTTTTCATCTGATAATTATAAAGCTGTTTGAAACCACAATGAAACACAGCTTAGTGTCAACTACACATGACTGAAATATCCAGAGTCATTCTTCTAGACAGCTCGAGATGAAACAGGATCAAAAGCGGAGGATCTAGCTCTACCAATATACGATTGTTAGAACAAAAGAAACTATGAATGTCTGCCATAGGTTGAATTTATATTTTGGGTGTTTTTGATTATTGTTGAGTACATTTCTATTTACAAAAAAAACTAAAAAGCCCCCAAAAATAACCCAAGACTGTAATAAAGAATATTTTATACCTGAAACAATATGAAAAATAGTACCCCAAAGTGCCATCAAACTATGCCTGAGTGTAAGGCATGTGAGACTGCCTTTAATTTAAGGAAAGAGTTTACAGACTCAGAAAGCAAGACATAAATTTGCAAAGTGGGGGATCAAAGTTCCTTTTAAGAGGTCTCTTTAAATAGCAGATTTTTTCCTATGTACATACATATAGCTGTTATATATATTTGTCTCTCTTACACAATTCAAGCTTACTGAGCTGCTACAATGACCAGCAAAGGAGGATAATGGAAACACCATGCACCTAGAGATACCAGAATAACTAGAGCTAGTGTGGCTGCCTGAGAATTTAGAAAGAGAAATGGTTGGCAAGTCACTTTGCTGACTTAGCTGAATTTTAAATGCAGCCTTGCAATTAAAAAAGGAAGTTGGCAACACCCTGAAGTTATTAATCTTGTACTATGAGTGATGCATTACTGCACATTATATGAAAAGAACTGACTATCCTGTCAAGTTACATCATCAGGGAATTAGAAAAGAGAAAAATTGTCTTTATTGTACTGTAAGAATCCAGACAAACAGCTATTGGTTATTCTGCTGTTCATTCTTTTGCTTTCTCCCTTCAGTGGACTACTCTTCTTCCATTTGCTGTACCATTTATAGGTGACAAACCCTACCTCAGTGAGTATCAGTCACCTCAACTGGATTTACCCAGGTGATGGGGTGCTAGTGTTCGTTAATGATTATAAAATTTGACTTCAGTCTTTGGTGTTCTTAGTGGTGATAGAAACTGAACACTTTATAAATCCTTGGTGTATGGATAACGTCCACATAACTTGCATAAATGACACAAATCCTTTGAGCTTTTATCCCCAATTACAGGAAAATTCCCAAATGTTTGTTTATGAAGTTACAATTATTATTGTTATCCATAAACCCCTACTTCTTCTAATCATGTTCAGATGAACAAATGTATAGAAAGTAATTTTCATCATTTTTTCAGTTCGACATGAAGTAAACAGTGTCTCAGCATTTTCACTTGATGCCCAAAGATGCAGGAGGACTGAATCTCCAAATACTGCTTTTTCAGTATTTGTGTGATATGAAGTAGGAGTAAATGAAGAGTTAAACCACAGCATTATTCCCGTAAATGCATGCACTTTGCTTTTTACTTCATAGAGTTAGAAAATTGGAATCTGACACCATATTTTTGGCCAGCCTGGAGATTTATAGTTTGCAGTAAAGACCATATTATTCTGGGACTTTGGACAGATTTGTCTACAGATACTAGAACCCTTTTATTTGTGCCTTACCACAAGTACTTCATTACATGGACAATACAGAGAGATAAAGGCCTTGCCAATCTTCCTGGAATTCAAAATTAATCTCTTCTGAAAAAAAATCCCAAAATAAACCCAAACAAACAATTAACCCAAAGAAAGCTTTTTTTTCATTACAAATGTTGTTTAAAACCCACAACATGATTTTAAAAGTGGAACAAGAACTAAAATAACCCTCATAGACTAACTAGGTGAATAACTGGACACACTCAGAGACCAGAAAGAGCATGCTATAGCTACGAGCTGTTATCAATGAAACACAAAAATTCTTTGCTAATTGGGGGCCAATACTACAAAAGAAAGCATGGATAAATCAATCAGGAGGAAATTAACAAAAATTGCCAGTGGTCCCCTGAGCATGACTTGTGCCGTAAGAGTGCATTAGGATTAATGCAGTTAAAGAAGACCAAAACTAAGCACATAAAAGGAATTTTAAAAGAGAATAATTGGTTTTTAATGTACATAGGTACAAAATGATATATGGGGGGGAGGGGGTAAGATATCACGCTTAAATTTTAGTAAGAAAAATTCTTTTGGAGTAGATTATAAAAGTCCTTTCTAATAATATTAAATACAAAATATGGAAAAACACTGCCTTTGGAAACCCTTTGGACAATTACCTACTGGGAATAAATCTGTCTGTGAAACATGGGTATGGATTCTTTAAGATCTTCTGAAATCCTTACTGTTTTCATCCTGCCCTATAGTCTTTTCAACAAACACCAGGAAGGATAAAGTCTATGAGAAGTAAAGTGTGTGAATTAGAGACTTCCTTGAGCTGTATAAAGAACACTTCACACATTTCCTCACTCTTATCCTCTGGTGTGCAACAGACTCAAAATATGAGTTCTCTCATTGTTCCATTGTTCTATGATCCTGACCCACAAGCTCTCAACCAGCCCCTTCTGCATCCCCAGTAGCGGATCCATAGGTGCTTCTTCACCGAGGCCACCACACCGTCTTCTCTGTCTTTCTCTTGTGAGGATTTTGCATAAATACTTTACTACACTCCAGCCATGTGAGCTAGCCTACCATGTCTTAGTTCCTCCAGCAGCGTCACTGTTCTGTGACTCCTGCTTGTGGCCTAGGCTGACTTGAGGCAGATGTGCTTTCATATTATTTTATAACTTCTGATGTCTCCCATGTGCTCATCATTCTGCACCCTTTGCTTTTGACCCCCATCCACTGCTACCTGACTTAAATGTGGATCAAAATGTCTCTTTTCCATGGCTCCTAGTTTAAAGTTATTTTCTTTTCAACTTGATTATATAAGTATTGATACTGAACAAGGTTTCTATTTTCCTCGTGGTTCACTGAAGAATAGAAAACTGGGAACTAGCAGGGCACTATTGGTTACAGAATTTTTAGAAGTTCTAAGTCATATTAAAAAAACTTAAATATACATACTTACGATGATGAGGGAAAATATATAGAAAGTGTATGAAATATGGGGGTTGGTCTCTTCTGTCATGCCTCAAGAGGAAATGGCCTCAAGTTGTGACAGGGGAGGCTGAGATTAGATAGTAGAAAAAACCAAATCACTGAAAAAGTAGTTAGGCATTGGAATAAACTGCCCAGGGAGGTGATGGAATTGCCATCTCTGGAAGTGTTCAAGAGGCATCTGGATGTGGCACCTGAGGATATGGTTTAGAGGTGATTATGGTGGTGCTGAGTTGATGGTTGGATTAGATGATTTTAAAGATCTCTTCCAACCTTGGTGATTTGGTAATTCTGTGAAATATATAATGTTGGGATATAACATCAAACATTCAAAATGAAAGACAGGAAGGAACTGGGACATGGAAAGAATTAATACATAACTGCACACTAAGATGTTTCTTTCTCTGAACTGTAAAAAAACAGCCAGTGTGAAGAGTATTTGGATTAGGAAGGTTAAACTGATGAAACAGCTAGTAATCCTAAATTCTCACAGTTAAAGTTTTTGACCCCCTCTCAGTCTGTCTTAGAAGAACCCAGAATCAACTTTATGACACAGTGCAGCAGAGAGAACTCCGCCAATAAATTGCTTTGTGCTGGTGAAATAAGTTCAGCTCCTGATTGAAAAAAATGTGGAAGAAATTTTATGTGCTACACTTGCACAGATCTGCCATCAAAGGTTTCATCCTGAACAAAACTCAAAAGGCCATTATACCAGATGAATGAATTAACAAAACAGACCTCTCAAAGTTCTGTGAGAAATTATCAGTGCTGATGGACTCTTCCATACATATGTAGCAAAACTCAGCTACAATTTCTTTTACATTAAATGCCCTTCCATTTTCAATGGAATTTAAGGCAGATTTGTTTTAGCCCCTGAATTTGCAGAGCTGAATGAAAAGATAAATAAATTGTGTGAAAATCTAAATTTATTTTTGTAACACAACTGAACCATCTTCAGACTCCTTCATCAGTGTACAATTGTAAATATTGTAACTTTAAAAATAGCCTATAGTTCTGAAAATCATCTCACAAGACACCAATGATGATGTCTTAAATAAATAATAAATATTTAAATAAACCAGCAACACTCCTGTCAATGATGAGAACAAGAAGATTAATTAATGCTGAAGATCAAGATTCATGTTCTACAGTGAATCAATAATCATTCTTTAGGCTAAAAAAGATGCAGTCTTCGACATATGTAGTCTTGAAAAATGGTAAAATGTGCTATAATTTTAGCAACTAAATATTTTGCCTGAAAAAATCACTACTGGCAATCAGTTATTCTTTTGGAGAAATATTTGAAGTTTTAAACACTCCTCCGAAAAAAGATTTGTTATGACTGCCTTCCTGATGTAATTTCAACCGAGTTTCAGGGTTTGTAAAGTGATACCTAAATACTGAACAATATTGTAGGGAACCTTTTGGGTAGAAACGTCTGTGAACCAGCTACTGACAGTTTAGGGAAAGTTTTGGAATTGAAGTTCACATAACAAGAGCAGCTGCAAGATGGTTTTGAGGAAGTTCTGTAGCTGAAGGTCAATAACATAACAAGAATTAGATAAACAAGATGTTGTAGTTAAGTGTGAAGGAAGAGAATTTTAAAATAAAGATATACTATCTATCCAATAAGAATATAGCATTAGGTGTGTGAACAGTTTTGTAACCAATCAAGCATTAAATAATCGTGTGCATAACTGTATAAAAGACACTGGGCTAATAATAAAGTGGGAGCTTCCTTAACATCATATTGGTGTGTGCGTGAAGTCTCTCAGGTGGTCCTCGCATGTGAAACTACACAATATCTTCACAATTTCTATTTATACCCAAGTAAATTCTCATTTTAGGCAGAAATTGAGAGATACTGAAAGGTTTCTGAAGCTGTAATTTTAATAATGTGAGGAAAATATACTAGTCTATTTAAAAGCCCATGACAAAGCTTTTTGGATTAAGCAGCTTAGTAATTACTGAGTAATTACTTTCAAAGTATCTCAAATTATTTTACAAATATTATTTCTGCTAATTGATAACTATGAAGGATTTATCCAGGAATACCATATAGAAAATGAAGCTAAGAAGAATATAAGATGGTAAAGGGAGAATTTATTAGCCCAAACTAGAATTGAGCTAGTTATAAATGTCACACCCATTCTCTTGAAATAGTCTTTAGAGATTTCTATAAAATAAACTTTATTAGAAATTAGTTTTAAATAACATGTGAAAGGCTAAGGCTCTGCCATACTTAAAACCTTTAGTATTGTGCTTTGATGACAAACATTATCCTAAACCAGTATTTTACTTTTCCAAGTTCCTCCTTTCCATTTGCTCACCTTGATCCTTCAGAGAAATCTTCACCCCTTTCAATTGCAGGTATAATTCTCATCGTTATGTTGTCCTGAGTCAAAATTTTGCAACATAATTTCAGTTGCATATGTTACTATGGTCAATATATCATTAACTTCTATGTCCTTTGTCCTTGCTTAAGAAAATTTTTAAGAAAATAGGAGATAAAAGCAGTGTTTCAAGCCTTTCACTATCCACCCCGACTAAATTCCACCTGCTTGTGTAAGAAGTCCTAATTCCCAGACTGAACACAAGGTGGGACTGAACAAATTGGCTTTTAAGTTTTATTGTGTTTGGTACTGGGGTAGATTTCCAGCAAACATTCCCTTCCTGGAATAATTATAATTATCTTTCTTCTTCTAAACAGAATTTAATTTAGAGACAGTTAATTTCTGCTCCTTTCCCCAGTCCTCTATATACTGTTTGGAGATGTAATTTAAGAGGCCTGTTTTCAAAATTAACACGGTTACTGCACTGATGAATGTTAATTACTTTGATTCAAATACCTTTTAATCTGGACTATATCACACCAATTGAGGGTTAGCCCACTGCTACTTTAAGTTTCTAATTAGCACAACTCCCTTCACTACTGATAGTAATTCCTGAAATCACATAAAGATGAACTATGCCAAACTATGTAAACCAAATGGAAGTATGATAATAATGTTCTGATGAATATTCTGATGAAGATATATACATTTTTAAAAAAAGGACAAGTGAAAAAAAATTTTAAAAATTTGCTATTTTGAAAATTTAAATCTTGATTAAAAAGTGAAGATAATAAAATTGAATTCTTTTTTGTTGAAAAGGTTTCCATATTAAGCTTGCTTTCTGAAAATTAGTAATTTTTTTAAAGTATCATCACTTTATCATTATCATCGTGAGCACATCAGTGCACACTATAAGTTTTCACATGTGAGCAATTCTCTACCCATCATAAGAACTTAGTTATTTAACCACCGTTATCAAAAATAAAGCAGCCTATTTTAGATATGAATTTAATGTATTAAAAAGAATTGGAACTCTCATGAATAATGTTGTTTCATTAAGGAATGCATACAATGTTAGATCATTATTGCTGCTGGTATATTTTCAGTGAGTTCTATTTAACAAACAGTATATATATTAGTAATGCTAATATTGTTATCATTAGTACAGTAAAACCAGTTTATTTTAGCATTAATGTTAGGAATATATAATCATTCTATAATGAAAAACATTTATGTTTCTGTACCAATTTCCTGGTTTACAACACATCAACGATGACTTAGATTAGCTTCACATAATTCAGTAAAGTTTCACGGCTACTTAGAACAATAAGAAATCCATGGATATGTTCACACATTAAAATTCACATGGGGATTTGCTATTCTTCAGGATCAGGTATATTTGTTCACAGAAGCAGACTGTGCATTTATGTGAAATGCCCCCAGTAATGAGTACCAGATACTATCCTGAGAACAACACTAATATAATGAGAAAAGACAAGTATGGTAGGGTACACTAGAGAGCAATTTAAATGCTTCTCATAAAGGCAAAAGTTTGATTTTACCTGTCTGAAAAATTACACATTTTAAAGATGGCAAAAATAAAGAACTCACAAAGTCCCTTTATTGCAAAAAATCAAAGCAACAAAAGGTAAACCTTTTTCATCATTTCCTCCTTCCTCCCAATCTTAATTAACATTTCTAATTTTAGGGAGAATCATTTCCATATGTAGGTCATTTACATTTCTGAATTTACCAACCATAAGAATTTGGTCATTCTAGGCCACTGATGTATACTGTCCCAAAAAGGGTCTGTGTAACAATCTCTGAAAAATTGCCCATATATATATAATTGCTTATGTATAAATACATCATTCTACAATATTCTTCTTGTTTTCTTTTCTTTTTGACTTCCTTTAAATAATCCAACATGTTTCTTATCCAGACTTACACAGCTTGACTGGGCTTTTCCCAAGAATAAGCAGTAACAACTGTTTGTATGTAAGAACTGGCTTCGGGCAAAAAACTGCTCGTTCCCTGTGAGATGTAATTTATTCCTGCTTTTAAGTTAGTGCACTCTATATTCCTCTGTGTATATTGTCAGTTCCAGTAGTTAATGCACTACATGGCATCAAGTGCATACTTTGACTTTATCTCCTGCTTTGTTCTCTCCACAGCCTACAAAGACCATCTTACAACAAAGACACAAAGGAAGTCAGCTTGTTTACTGCTTATATTACTAGGTTCTATTTGCCATGATGTCTTAAAATAAAAAAATCTACCTGCAGACAAATTTCTCTGTCTGTGAAATGCTTACATTGCTATGATTACTTCTTGGTAGTTATGTGAAGTTTATTATTTTTTTTTTCTTTTCAAAATTCCATACTACTATAGACCATATATAAACAGATACAACCACTCAAGAAAAATTAACTGGAAGGTCTACAAGACTCTTTACTTTCATTTGAAGTGACACTCTGTTTTATTTGACCTAAAACTTACCTCCTGTAGTTGAAATATGTACAGTCATGTACCTATGTACTTACACAATTAAACCAGTGACTTGCAATTAACAAATTTTCCAATTCAGTGGGTTCTGCATAGAGGAAATGGCAAAATAATTCAATAGTGAGCTGAATATTCTAATCCAAGTTTTATACTTGTTAGATCACATTTTAAAATATAAGCTTATAAATATCTCAGCTCAGTTCATTTGCAGTAAATCCACTGAAGAAGAAGAAATTAAGTATGCAGATAGGTAGAAATGAGGGACTCCATCACCTTTCCAGGGATTGAGGTGAGGCTGACTGGCCAGTAGTTCCCTGGGTTCTCCTTCTTGCCCTTTTTTGAAGACTATGGTGACATTTGATTTCTTCTAGTCCTCAGGCACCTTCCTGATCACCAAAATCTTTCAAAGATGATTGTGAGTGGCCTCACTATGGCAGTTGCCAACTCTCTCAGTACTTGCGGATTCATCCCATGAAGGCCCATGGACTTGTGCATGTCAAGTTTGCTTAGGTGTTCTTTAACCTAGCCCTCCTTATCCAAATAAAAGTCTTCCTTTCAAGACCCCTTTATCCCAGTCTCCTGTGTCAGAGATCTCTGAGGACAGTTTTGTCAGTGAAGAACAATGCAAAGAAAGCATTCAACAACTGCCTTTTCTGTATCCTCTGTTACCAGGGTCCCCCCTTCATTTAGTAATGGATGTACATTATCCTTTGTTTTCCTTTTGTTGTTGGTATATATGAAAAAGCCCTCCTTGTTCTTGACATCGCTGGCCATAGTTAATTCCGGATGGGCCTTGGACTGCCTTGTCTCATTTCTACTTACTGATAACCTCTCTGTATTCATACCAAGTGGCCTGACCATGCATCCAATCTACTGTGTGTTTCCTGCTTATGCTGGATTAATGAGAGGAGTTCTTTATTCATCCATGCAGGTCTCTCTCTTCACTCAATTTCTTGCTCATTGGCATGCATTATTATTATTGAGTCTGGAGGAAATAATATTTGGATACCACCCAACTCTCTTGGACCCCTCTTCCCTGTTCCCATGGAATTCTTCCAAGAAGATCCCTGAAGAGGCTAAAGTCAGCTCTCCTGAAGACCATAGCTGTAATCTTACTTGCTGCCCTGCTCCCTCCTAGCCTGATACTGAACTGCACATTTTCATGGTCACCACAGTTGAGGCTGCCCCCAGCCTTCACATCTCCAAACAGGAGATGTTATTACTAATAACATAATAACAACATTTGAAAAGCATTTAGTAGGATGTATGATTGTGAAAATACAAAACAGTGTTGTTTCCAATGAAATTCCGCATTTTGAGACATCAACCTGTAAGAATTACATTGCGAGGGCCCAAGCATGACCCCCTCAAAGGGAAGGCAAAGTAAAAGGAATGATATATTAAAAAAAAAAAAACAAACCTCCCGAAGGTTTGATGACAGAGGCAGATGACAATGATATTTACACACACATGATTTACAGTCATCTATGAGCTTAAGTCTGCTGACTTCTAAGCATGCTGTAAATTCAGAACTTTGCAATTTATTTTCTAAAGGTAAAAAACAAGCAAACAAACCCCAACCTAATACTAAACAAAATATACTTTTGTTCTTTTCTTAGGGCTTTTTTTTTTCTAATTAAACAATGATATTTCCTAGGTCATGGCATTGAAAAACTCTGGATTTGTCCAATCCAACTAATTATATTGAAATGGACAATTAGTATATGCATGTCTAGAGAGACATGCCCATTTACAAAACAAAACAAACAAAAAATCCACAAAACCCAAAGAAAGAAACAAACAAAACAAAAAGCAAAGCAACTCAAAAACCAGTAGTCAAGTTCTTTAGTGTTGAGAAACATTAATTCTTACATGTATACCCTCAAAATCTGAAAAATATACAGCACTTGTTCATGTCAGGATTCTCTTTTTTAGATTTAATGCTGATTGGTAGGGAACCATAAGACATTTTTCAGAGGAAATGTTTAAGGATGAGTGGTTAATCAAAGAGAGTCTCCATGGCAAACAGTGACAAAGAGATCAGAAGCTCATTAGTGGGTAATCACCTTTAGCAACCTTCTGCATAATTCTGTGTTGGATAATTGCATTAGGCAAAATTAAGAGAGATTCACTAGAATGGAATCACAAGGGTCTGTGTTAAATGTAAAGTTGGATGTTTCTGATATCGAACATAGACTCATAGGAGGAACTATTGAAAACAATTAGGTGGTTTTGCTTTTTTTTTTTAATTTAACATAGACCAAAAATACCTTAACAGCAATTTGGTGCATGAAGCCTTTAAGCCATTATGTTATAACTTAAATCAAGAGTCTCACATTCTTAAGTTCTGTTTCAGTAATTTGTAATCACTACTATTAAAGTGTGTACCTTGGAGGTTTTTTATTCTTTATCCATCAAGCCTTTACCCCTTAAACTCTTCACTGCTATTGATTAGAGAACTGTCTTCTCAAAAATACATTTTCCTTCTGTAGGAGTTTCTGCAGTAAATCAAACCACCTCTTCATTTTCTTTCACATACACTGAAAAGTTTGAGTTCCTTCAGTCTATAGACAAAATGACAATTTTGAAACCTATCAGAATTTTTTTCCTTTTTTTGCTGAATAATTTCCAATTTGTTAACTCTGTTTTGCCTTAAAAATGGCACTGTTCAGATAATGACCTCTCTAATTATCGGTCAAAAAGAATATGTTTTTCATATTCTTATGTAGTAGTCTTGTGCTTAGCCCTGTTTAACCACAGGGCTACTTTAGGAGTTTAATATCCCAGTTTAAATATACACTGTATATTTTCATGTTCCCTTGGAAAAAACCCAAAATATATCAAAAGATCTAGTAAAAAATGTTGTATCAAAAGAAAACTGTAACATTGCGACTGTGGTGACTGACTGGTGAGAGGAAGCATCAGATTCCAGTCTCTCATTTTCCTCATTTATGACTGCAATTTTTTAGGCCAATTCATTTCAAAATTGGCAGATCTAGACTTTGAAAAATGGTCTGCAGTGAAACCTGTTAGACTTCTACTTTGTTACAAATGTAAGGTTTTTGTAAGTTTACATATTCTCATTAAATCTTTTGTATTATCATCTCCAGAAACAAAATTTGGCTTTCTGCCTCGATTGTCTGTCTCTTTCATTACAAGCTAGCATTTTTCTGGGAAGGAGGAGGAGAAGAATCAGAAGTTATAATTTTAATGGAAAATAGTATTATTAAAAATAAGTTTGTAATTTCTTCAAGACCATGGATAAACACATAAAATAACTCTAGGACAAAAATAGGATATGATAGCAGGGTATTTCCAATGATACACATTTCTCATGCATAGCTACTTTTTTATGGTGTTGGGTAACCATGTTTAACCAAACTGAGTTTGTCAGAATGGTAATTTCAGTTGGAATGGCTTTATAGGCTCTGCAAGATTGTATCAATGTTTTTAAACAAATATAAATGTTGCATTGTGTAAAATTAACCTGTGAATCTAGAAACTGATTTTAAGCTTGCTGACATAAATGTTTCACCAAAAGACTACCTTAATTGTATTTGGTTTAGTATAGTAGTGATAATGTCTCCATTTTATCAGCCTGGTTCCTTTTGTTACTCTGCAAACATTATTTCTATCTAACAGTTTCAGAAAAGATGATTTACCCATAAAACAGGATTCCTTACTACTGCTATACTTCTAATACAGGCAATGAAATAGGGCTTGACTTATATTTGTTAGAATACAAGGGATATCCTGTATAGAAATCTCAAGATAATCAAACCTCGCTGACAATGAGGCAAGACCCTGTAGTTCAATTGTTCTGGCAGTTTCAAATATCTGTTTGTTCAATATCCAATTTACTGCTAGACAAAAAGTCAGTCCCTAGGAAGTACTAATAAATCCCTAATTGACATTCCCATAGTTGTAAATATGTTGTAGACATTTATATTCTACTTATTACTATGTTTCTAGTTCTTATTACATATCTTTAAATAAATGATAAATATGATTTTCATAGAATATTGACCTAAAGATTTGTAGGTATCTATGCTGAGATACATCATATATATGAGCCAAAAATCAAAGTATTCAAGAGGGCTTTTCTTTAATATAGCTTAAAACTTAATAGTTAATACAGAGATTAAAATTTATTCATACTAATGCATATATTCAAGAACTTTACTGTAGGATTTCTCTTACCTCTACAGATAGGAACGGGGAAGTCCCATGATGCTGTATTCACAGAGTTAGCTATGCAAGTAAGCTGGGGGTGTCCATCCAAAATATATCCAGTTACACAGCTGTATCGGATTTTGTCACCAACATCAAATCTTGTACCATACAAGATACCCTTTGGTGGAACTCCCGGATTGCCACAGGAACTGCTCTGTAATTCTGAAGCAGACATATATTTACTACTTAGAAAGTTTTTATAAATCAATATTTCATTTTGCTTGAGAATATAGAACACATAAATTAAGACAGTTTTGGACAGACAGAGTGTTTTCATGGATATTATACAACTGAAAATTCATTACTGACTTTGTCTATTTAATATCTGCTTATGTACCCACACATGCAAAAGTAGATGAAAATGAGCATGAGGTTTTCCTTAATCTCCAGCTATAGATATATTCATATGTGTCTTTGTTAAATTGACAACAAGGAATTAATTACATAGGAACAGGAAGCAAAGGAACTTGATATATTTCTGACTTTCAGATAATACACATGCAAAACAATAAACAAAACCGTATTATGGTCATGAAAGAACATCAGATTACAACTGAACAAAATTTGCAAGAAAAAATAAAAATAGTCAAGACAAGAGAAAATTTTAACAAGCATAAGCCTGAGCATGATCAGGAATCTGTTAAATGATTCAATGGTTTTTAGGTTATGAGGCAAAAGTGATGAGATACTATAGGTAACTGATTTCTGAGCAAAAGATTAGTTCATTTAACTATGTAAAATGCCATAGATTCAGTGACTTCTACTCTAATGCAGAGCTTTAAACCATCAAGAATCCAAAATGACTCAAGGCTGCTGTTAATCTTATCTCTGAGGGCATTAATTAGAGTTCAGTTTTACTAGCTGGTACTCATACTCCAACTGTGTATTCTTTTGACTGACATTTCAGCATCATAAATAGTGTGATTACATTTTCAATCATTTACTTCTGAAGTCCTTTGGTTAATGGACATTAAAAGATAGATTTTGTGAAAGTGTGAGCAGAAGATATTTCACACTTTCATCCTAAGCTCTTCAAAGCTCTTACCAGCCTAATGCTAATGGGGAAGAGACAAATCATGTAAACCTGTATTTGAATTCATACCAAATTTCCCTAATCTACAAAGTAAGGAAAATGACAGAAGAGTATGTATGTATTGTTTTAATTTCCTTTCCTGAGTTCCATGTGACTGAATTATTTTTCAGCATCCCTGATGTGCTCATGAGTGTGTGCACAACATCTTTAAATATCCAAACTGTCAGAGTAGGTTTCAGTTAAAGAAAAAAGGTATAAATGCTTATCAAAACAAGCAGTATGGCTCATGAGATTCATTAAATTCTCAAACTTCCATGCCAAGAACTAGGATATACTACTAGATTTCTGATACCAGCCAGGAAACAAAACTATGTAACAATTATTAAAAGTCAGAATCCAACATAGTCATAAGTATATTCTCTATGCATCCATCCATACATAGTATTATAAATAAAATATATGATACCAATCTGCAAGATTTGATGTACCAATCCTGTTTTGATGTGATGTGTTAAATATACATATTAGTTGCTGATGTCATTGTTGTCATTTTTTGCTTTTTCTTACATAATAAACTCTGTGGTTCTGGATTTGACTTTCATTGCCTTGCACAATGACACAATACAGAAGTAAGAAAGTGACCTATCTCATCTTGGTTACTTCAAAGCTCACCTAAAGAGTTGATATTATCACCACTGCTTTATCAAACTGTTCCGTGCTGAAGTAGCACTCTCCTCTCCTCAAATCTGCTTGCAAATTCTACAAAGAAGGCAATGCTGCATCTATTCCCACATATTTGTACAAACAGATTTCTTTTAAATCCTTTAACTGTTTTCAAGGCCATTCAATTTATTATTTATTATCATAGCATGTCAAAATAGAGGTAAGAATATCATCCTACGGATTTTGGTTATCGTATGAATCATATTAACTTGAAAAATCTGCCTGTACACAGTGTTTCAATTTTCCACTTCTCCAAGAAGATGAAGTTTTTCAGAAGCCTGTATCTCTTAGGGCTTTGTAAAAAGGTCACAGAAAGACGCCCTGTCCTTTGAAATAAAAAATATAGAGATGTCTTTAACTGTTACTGCCTAAAATTGCTTCCTTTACTCTTACTGCTGCCCCACCAAGAATTACCCACAGAAGGCAATTTATTCTTATGAAATTATATTTTATTTTAAAGCACTAATTCAAAATCACCCTTCTTCTAAAATAAAACCAATTTTCCAGTTGCAATACTTTATGAGTCATCTAAAAGGAATACTTATGAAACTGGTTGGTAGTAAGTTGCTAACCCTTCAAGCTGTTTTGTTCCTGATTCTAGATAATAAAGTAAAAATAAGTTTTCCACTTTTAATTACATTAGTTTATTCTGTATTTTCATTTTTAACATGTACAAATGCATTATGGGGTGGGGGGGAGGGAGGGAGATAATTCACCAAGGTACAGCATTTGTGTTCTTTGATAGGTAGTATCTATTTTCAAACTGTATGTGACACTGTACTACCAACTCCGTGCCATTTAAAGCTACAGATTGTTACTCTGAGATTGTCGTCTATCAGGGAACACAGGAATTGCCAAACTAGACTGTAATTTTTATTCAGCTCTGTACAGAATCTTGACTTCACTGACATTCTGATAATCACTAATGATAAGAAGGCTGTAAAAGTATTTCCTTTTAAATTCGCCACATTGTAATTTGGTTGAACTTCTCCTTGTTCATGTTGAATTTTTTACACTATCCTACTTTTTTTTGCATTTTTATTCTTTATTATTTCTCATGTCTTTTTTTAAAGCAAGCTGTCCCAATTGTTTCAATCTCTTTCCAAGTAGGAATTTCCTTTGTCCTACATTTAATTTTGTAAACAAGATATGTATGAACCTATTTGTCCTCTTCTTTCTATAATCATAAACCACCAAGATTAACATACCCTTCAATGCTGTTCAGTAAATTTCTACGACATTAATACTTATAAATGTAAAGAGAAATTCTGTTGAAAAACTGTGGGTAAATATATCTCAGAGAGTTCTGCTTAGTATGAATGGACTTTAAGTCTTGAAAGACTTTAATTAGCACAATTTCTGCCAGTTATAAATACTAATTAATAACTTATTCAAAATACATCACATTAAATATTATTTCTGAAAATTCTTCCAAAAACAAGGCTGACAGAAGTTTAGACTCTCTTTGTCAGCATTCACTCAAGCAGAAACAAATCAGAACCAGATAAAAAAAATGTAAAATTTACTTTCTTTTTACTCAGATTTTAAGACAGGAATAGGTTTTTTATGTTATGATATTTATGAAATCAAGAGTAGCACTTGTCCTCCCTAAGCTGTCTAATAATAAAATTTGTCATTTTTTTTCCAAATATCCAAAACAAGTATTTTCAAATATTCCAGTAAAAAAAGCATTTGTCATATCATTGCATTCCATTCAGCTTACTGCTGAAGACTAATGTTCTTCACACACTAAATATGGTATTAGAAATTTAGGAACATAAATAAATTTGTCTTTTTTAAAGGGTTGATCCACGTATTTTCAGATTTTTCACATCTATTGCAAATCACTATGATCTCATTTTTCTCCAAAGTAAAGTGAAAAATACTCTCAATACAAACATCTCCATGAGTACTCACTCATTGAAAGACCTGCGTAATATGCCAATAGAGGCTAATATTTCCTTCTTTTAGTAGTTTTGTAATTTAATATTTCTGGTATCCCTACACTCTCAGTTTGCATATCTCCCTCTACTACTGCATGGTACGAGTCCCAGATTGCTTGTTGACTCATGTCTAATATTCCAAACAGTAATTCCTCTGCCATACAAGCTTGAATATGGTCCAGAGAATATGACATTCTAGGGACCACTCCAGATGTCATTTGGGACAGGGCTTGATGTGCCCGGAAATACTAGAACATGTCTGTACACAGATATCCCTTGGAAAAGCGACGTCCATGTACTTTGTCTTCTTGCCAAGCAAGAATGCTCTGGTATTGAAGAATCAAAACTGATTTCAGAAGTGCTGCATGTAACACGTGTGTGGCAATAGGGAGGGCCATACATTCCAAATACTAGGACAGATGATACATTTGTAACAACGTGAAGAAGCCTTCAATTCCATTGTCCAAAATTCATCTATATTGAATCTTATAATGGATTATTTTAGTTGTATATAGTTTTCCAAAGGTTTTATAAACTAAACCAGTAACTTAGATACATAGTTTCCACCTCATAATACTTTGCCTATTTTTCTCAAAGTCTGTATTTTTCCTACTTTCTATTCTGTCCACATTCACACTGCTCTGATTATTCACAATATTCTTATGTTTAGCTATAAATAGGCAAGGAATAGGAAGAGTGAGAAGTTTGGGTTTTTTTTTTCCTTAAAGGAAAACAAGGTAAAGCATGTTTTTTCTTTTCCTGTTCTTAATTGCTCTCTCTTGATAAATACCTTTACAATAGTTACCTCACTGAGGGTCTCTACTGTTCACTAAAGGTAATACAGCTAATTATATTGCAGTTTCTTACCTATTTTTTAAAGAATGACGTAATTTTGCTTTTTTCTTTCTTTTGAAATTATTTGCATGTCAAAAAATGGCAGAGGAACTTGATTATCTAAAGTAAAACCACTGATTAGTTTAAGACTGCATCCTAAGGGAACTTAAAATGTAGATTTTTATACTGAATTTGATTTTGGTTCTAAGTACACTGAAACAGTCACTGGCTTTATCTTCTTTGCTAGTAACACAAGAATGTTTCTATTTATACCTTTAAAGTCATATGCTATTTTAGCAGGAACAAACTTGTTTCAGCATTAAGTTAGAACTTCATGAATATAATTCTTCTACAAGCAAGGAAACAGCAAGAAGGAGTACAGCAAAAAACCCTTGAGGATATGTGAAGGAAAAAAAATCATAATTGTAATAGTGTAGTAACATTGATACAGGGAGCAGGATAAATGTAATACAGTAAATGGACCAGGGTTTGCAACACATTCCCTTCACATGCAATATGCTGTTCAGAATATCAGTTTGAATCAGCTGCAGACACAGAACAGCACTGGAGAGCTGAAGGACCATGCAAAAAAACAATGGCAGTCACTAATTTTATCATAAGACAGCACAACCTGGAACCAAATGAAATCAGCAGAAAGATGATTATATGCTTCAATAGATATGGTTAAATCTGACATTCCCCCATCAGACACACTTCTAAAGTGTTACCTAAAGAGAATGAAAAACGGGTGAAGACCAGATAATTAGGAAAGCTGTACAGTTAACAGCACCAGCCACGCTTATTTACCTTTATCATATTCCACTTGACTTTGATTAGAGTTTTATCCGGAGTAAATTCCTGTACAGCTGCTGAAGGCACCAATTAAACCCCAGGTGTGGCTTGCAGTCCATGCAATACACATAGTGCAGGGACTCAGAAAGACCACTGGAGACTACATAAAGTTTTGTCACGCGCACAGCATTGCAAGTGTCACAGAGATTGCTGCACCACACTGTTCTGAAACTATTCAGCCAAATCAGTATAGTTCGAAGCCTGAGGTACTGTTATCTGCCACACACATGGTGGTTGCTCAGCTTCTCAGGTGGCTGAAACCCAGACAGATGTGCGTTGCTTGCCATGCAAAGGCTGTGTAGATATGCCTATGTATGTGTCATAATGGTACTGTTCATTTAGACTGCAGTGATTCTGAGCACTTTTTTAACATGGCTGTATTCTGTAGGCAGCTGGGGAGAGGCTGTTGTAATTCCCAAGTGAAAAATATTTCAGAGCCTAGAACAATCTAAAACAAACAAACAAAAAAACAAATAATCCTAAAACTTACACCATATTGATATTCCTTCTGTAATATGTATTTCTTACTATGCTTTTTAGAGTTATATAAAAGAATTTAATCTTCAATTTCTGAATTATTATAGCAACAACTATCTCATAGTTCTTTTCATTCCATTTTTGCCTCAGTGCCTCACCTTGTTTTACTTTATGCTAGGTAGTTTATAAATGTTGCATTGTTGCTCACTGGCTGTCCTTACCTGGACAATTTACAGCAACCAAATATATAAAAAGGTAACTGAGTTTAGAAAAAGTAATTTTAGTCACTGTCATAGTACAAGCAAGTTGTGTGGTATCATATAGACAGCATCTCCACATAAATTACACAGACAAGAATAGATACATATATCTAATTACATATAAAATTACAATAATTTTATATATTTGATGTAATATCATATCTACTGAAATTAGGGTTCTATTTTGCAAGATGTACCCAAAATATTAGCAAGATACATAGTTTTATATTCAAGATGATAGAAATACTGAAAGCAGAGAAGAGAATAAAATAAAACACATTTCATGGAAAACTACTGGGATTTCTAAAGGAGAGGAAAATAAATGTAATAGAAATGTCAGAGAGCATTGATAGGCATTGATAATTAGTGAAGGCTAATCTGAAAGATCTATTATTTAAATTATTATAAAGTAGAGACTGGCTAGTCTTAGAATATAACACCTCTTCCAGCTTTCTGTTGGCAAAGATCATGTGAACTGACCAGTGTGTAGTTTGAAGATGCATACACAGGGCTAATCAATCATGCTTTATGTCTGACTTACTAGCCTAGCTTTCCCTACTACAAGTTGTGTCTTGTGAAGGCAGTGAGCATTTAAGGCAGAGAACTTTGGTATGTTAAACCTTTCAACTTGTTTTTAAAAAGACAAGAAAAGAAAAAGTTATTTCTGCTACTGTGAATCACTCAGGGTTTAAAACTGGAATTTAAAGCACAAGATGGGGTTATGGGATGTGTCGTGGACATATCTTTAGGCAGTGGCATAAAAGGGCACAAAGAAAACCAGTTTTCTCATGAAGGGGACTTCGATACATGAGAACTGGGCACTAGGTGGCACCTGAAACATTCAGAGCCATTCTATGACCTGGCAGAGTAACAAACATTTCCTTCTGTATATATCTCAGAGGTTACAACATTTCAATTTTATATATATATATATATAAATATATTACATATGGTTAGTATATGAATGTGTTGGTGTACAAATGCTTATGTANTCAGTATATGAATGTGTTGGTGTACAAATGCTTATGTATATAATTACTATTAGGAGACAATGTAGTGCCCTGTTAGAAGTACAAGTGTTTGATGCAATTGGATCACTTCATTGACTACCTACTTCTTTTACTCAAAGGACATGCTGTTTCCAACAGTCTGGTTTCCACCATAATTGCTGGTATGAACAACATGTAACAACATCGTTCACAGAAGACATGTTAACAAAGTTAGGTCTATAGTCCTGTACTTGCTTTCTAAATGTTCCTGGTTTAGCCATTTTAAGAAAAGAAAGACAGGCCTTAGTTCTGTAATTTAGTTCTCATTTAGAAAGTTTTACAGTTTAGAATTTTTCTTTTGAATATTGACTTATTATTCTTTCCAAAATCTGTATCATAGTTGTTTTTTCTGCACACCATTTCTTGATAGAATTAATGACCTTCTTGTATTTGATGGCAAACAGTCATAATCAGCTTTCTGTGATGTCATGAGGACATCACCCAACTCTCCAGAGGTCTTTTTTTATTCTGTAGTGCATCTCACCTGTAGGTTGAGAATACTGCTCAACAGGTAGGATATATGGTGGTTGGACAGTGCTTTTGTTTAGTCAATACTAGATTACTTTTCTGAATGTTCTTATCTTTACAAAACACCTTCTTTAGAAAACAGAAACTCTTTATCCTTTTAAGTGTCTCAAGCTCTCAGAAGAAAAACTCCTTTATTTTTCTCACTTTTCTCAGTATTTATGATACAACTCAGAAATACATCAAAAATTAAGACCTTGCATAATGAAGCGCTATTCTCAGAGTCATTTTTCTAAACAAAATCATCTATTCAAGGCCTGAAGAAGATGGCTACCTAATGAAGTCCTTTTTACTAGAAAAGGTCTCTCTGGTTAATGTTCATCTCAGGTATAATATCACTTTTTCATTAAAAATGTCCAGATGTGAGAACATTTAAAAATAATAGGTCAAGGGTATATTCATGATTCTGCTTTTAATGGTACTTACCGTGATAACTCCACAGTGCTGAAATGCATTGTGACCTATTGACTCCATTTCATAAGGTGAAATAATAGAACATTACTGATCTTGTCCAAACTACTTACATGATGATTCATTAACCAGGAACTACGGTGTGATCAAATTTATGGATAGTCATGTGAATAAACATCTGCCACAGGACACTCAACAAGACCAAGCACAAAACCTTTGAATAACTTATATTCAGTAAAAATTTTGGTTTATATATCAGTGCTGAGCTCTGCACCCACAATACTTTACTTTCCAAAACAGTCATCTTTCACCATGGGAGAAAAGGTTCATTCTACTTCAAACACAAAAAAAATAAGTCTACTTTTCCCATGTACTCCAACTTTCTTTTTAACTTTTAGTAAGAATTTCCAGATGTCCTTGACTTGAGAAACTGTAGTTTGTTATTTTATTTCTGTAGTTGTTCTTTTATTTCAGTATTATGCTATCATTTTTCCTAATGCAAAAATTAACATTGGAATCATAGAATCATAGAATGGTTTGGTTGGAAGGGACTTAATCATCTAGTTTCAATTATTATGACTGAGCAGGGGCACCTTCCATAAACGCTGTCAGGGTTGGGTCATCCACAACTTCTCTGGGCAATCTGTTCTAGTGCCACACCATCCTCACAGTAAAGAATTTCTGCCTAGTGTTGGTGTTCAGCATTCTATTATCACCTTCATTGCATGGGCTTGTGCAGTTCTTAGAGAACATCTCTCAAGTCCCAAAATTTGTGTGCTTTGCCTTATGCTGGAGGCAAGTTCCCTGGCACATTTGGAAAAACATTTTCAGAACTCTGAAGCGTGGAAGAATGAAAGTAGGGTATTGTCTGATGAACCATGATTTTGGCATGCAGAAATGAAAAGACAAAAGAGCTTTCAAGTTGATATATGTACCAACATTCTTCTATAAGCAAGTATCACTTAGCATAGGGGGCACTGCTTCATATAAGTTGTCCTTTGTGGAGCTTGGGGAAAAATCTTTATTTACCTCTTTTTAATCTCTAATAGTGAAGAAGTAAATAACATACAAATGTGCATGATTCAGTGCACTATTGACTTGGGGCTGTGGACTATTAGGGGTATCTTTTTTTTCCCCCCAGACATTTTAATATTACAAATTGCTGTTTGTAGTTTCTAGCTGAGTCCTGTAGGAGCAGAGAGCAAACAATTTGCTTTGTTATTGCTGCTTTAAGATAACTGTTTTGAGACAAAGTAGTAAGGCATTTAATCTTATTTTATAAAAATAATGATGGAGAGTAATCCATGTGATGAAGACATATTAACTTTCTTTCTTCAAAGTCTCCTTTTTAAACTAATATAAGCTTGAAATAGTCACCCTTCTTGCTGGCAGCCAGAATAACAGTTGCTTTTATTCCTGCCCCTTCACATTACCTGCTGTGGGTCATTCCTCTCTTGACTAACTTCTTACTGGTAGAAAAAGTAATAATTTGAAGGGAGAGAAAGGTTTATCATTAAAATAATTCAAGATCTGAATTAACTTCTCATTGAACATCTGTGTAAGCTACCTTTTCTCTGGCTATCTCTACATGACAGGTTAATACTGAAAGAGCTCATGGCAGTCATGTCTCTGAACTTCTTGGTATTTCTATATTGAGAAATGACTTGAACAACACCTTGTCAGCTTCTACTTTTAAATACTTTCGATATTCTCTGCTTTTATTGAGAAAAAGAAAAATGTTCTAGGAAAAGCCTGCTGCAGTACTGCACAAATCACTGTTTGACAGAGCTTATGAAGTGTTCGTTCTGGTGCTAACTCAATGAAAGATCATATATCTTATAGAGATCTTTGCAAAACTTCTTTAAAGAGTGACAGATTGGTATGTTAGAAGAGCTAAACAGCGTCAAAGAAATATATGTTATACAAGCAGGCTGTTAACACAGTGTGAAATGGTAAGGAATACGCCGAAATCTATCCTCTGGTCTATATCTGACATGTTCAATCATGGGATGTAGAATTCTACTTTAATGTATGAGGAGAGAAAAAAATGTGTCAAATGACAGACAAAAAACTCAGATACTAATGAACTGATGAACATTTCAGGGTTTTCCTCCTTTTTCCTCTGCCAAATAAAGGTAAACAAGAAAAATTAGTAGAAAAATCCATTTTTTACTTTGTTACTCAACAAGTTTAGAAAGATGTGTTTTCACTCAGGGAAGAAGTCTATTTTTATCAGGTGTATTTGTAACAATTGGAACAATTTTGCAATTAGTGTTGACTTGGTTATCAGATGTTTCCTGCATTAACGTATTTGTCAATAGTAAACAGAAGGCTATAAGGAAAAAAAAAAGAGATTGAGTCAGGAGCAAGGAAATTTATGGTTGTCCAGACTTCTTGGTTTACATCTCAGCATCCTGAATGCTCAAAGCAACATTCTGCTGTTGTTGGTTTGGCAGTGAACTTTCTGGATAGTAATGGTGGTTTGAGAAAGAATTTGGAAATTCTGAAAACCTTTTATTCTTAATCATTTACTAACAGACATAAGACACTACGTAGTCAGGACTACAATGTTGATATAATTTCTGTAGTGTCCACTTTATTTGAAGGAAAATCAAACCAGTCTTCATGATGACCTATTTTCTTCCCTCTATATATGTTACATTAAGAAAATTGAGTTATTATTAACTCTTACTATAATAGATTAGTGTGTTTATATAAGCTGAAACTTTTGACTATACTTTTGTGTCTCTCTTTTTTCTCCAGTAGATTACTCCATTTTAAATCTCTCAACAAAGTCATGTAATGCTCTGACTTCTCTTACATCAGCAACTTTTGTGCAAAGTTACTGGGAAAATGCTGGGACATAAGCAAAAATGTATAATCTCTTAACTGCAATGAGTGTATTTTGGCTTTCCTATGTTACATTTACAAGAGGATTTAAGTATAAAGTCTACAGTTATGGTAGGGTTGACTACTCTTGTACTTAACAGCACTGTTACAAAAAGGTGACAAAACCTGAAGTAATAAGATCTACTAACTGGAGATAAATTGTAGATTAGCATGTCAAATTTATAGTGTGATCCCACCTCATTCATAGTTTTAAAAATTCAGGAGTTAGAAACTCTCCTTAGAATCTGTTTCATAGCAGTGCTACATTGCTGATATAAGTAACAGCTTCCCCGAAACTACAATTTATGAGATTACTTAGTTATTAAAATTTTTAAGTTATTTAGTTACGTTGGAAAAAAAGCTTAACTATGTGAATAGATATCAAACTCTAGATGAAAAAGGATTTACTGTTCTTGATGGTGATCATTATGACTGAAGAAAGAAATAAATATTTTTATTATTATTTTCTATATTTCTATGTATACATTTGAAGGGATTGTATTTAGTTACTTATCTAAAACTTAAAGATAAGACAAAATATCTCAGATGTAGTTTTTTCTGAACATAGACAGGTCAAGTGTACTGTTGGTTATGCAAAACCAAATTGGTATAATAATTTTTCTTGGAGAAGTATATTAATTTCTCTGCACTGCTTTCTACTTCAGTCTTTCCTGAAATCAGTCTGGTCATGCTGGTAACAATTGAAAACAATCCCCAGAACACCTCAAGAGTTTGACTGCGTCATCAACCATTCCTCTTGCTTTTCAAACGTCAGGGCTGTTTTCAGCATTGCAGTCCTCTGGCTCATAGCCGAAACTCAAATTCCAAGTATCAGCAGTGTCCAGAAATTCCAGTTATTGTTTATAAATATTTTCAATTTGAACATATCAGATGACACTGAAGTGGCCATATTCACCACAGCATCGGACTAAAGGACAATTTTTTCACAAAGGCTTAGAAACAGATGTCAAGGCGACCTCAAATACATATCAACCCACATATTGAATTCAAGAAATCAAACTCCATCACCTCAATTCCTAGTGAAATAATTTTCTAAATGCCATTCATTTCTAATTAATAATGAATCCAATCTATATATTTTAGTCCGGACTAATCTTGTATCCATTTGAATGACCTATTGATAATTATATAATTTTCACTTGACAATATAATTAATATCTTTTCATATTTCTACATTCTTTTATAAATCCTTAATTCATGGGATCCTGATCGCTTCTAGTTTAAGAAATAAAGTTTTCATTTAAACATCTCCCTACCCTTAACTAGTGAAATATGCCTACATAGTATGTGGAGTATATAACAGACATGCTTCACAACACAAGCTTTCCTTTTGAACATTAACCAGATAGAAATTTTCTGACAAGATACCATCTGCAAAAAGAACAGTAAAAAAAAAAAATCTAATTTATGAAGCAAATCCATGCATCCATATGTTCATATCAGCTCTTTCTCATATTATTCTTTTTGGTTATCTATTTTCTGCTGTGAAAACCACACTAGCTTCAGGTCATTTTAGATTATTTTAAATTATCTGAGTCAACAGTTTCCAAGCTATACAGTAGAGGATGGTGACACAATTACTGCCATGTCTAGAGGGCTCACATAGTGGATTTTTTCTACAAGACCTTTCATATTTTAATTTCTCAAGGATGATGATGATGCTTATTTATTGACTGGTTAAGATCTGTAGTGCTAATCATACTATAAGTAGATGACAGACATTCCTCACATACCTTTGAAACTGTGCTATAAAATCTAATGATTATCAGTTATAAATTTTACACATTAGGCATGAATTTCAAGAAAACAAAAATATAAAATTATGAAATAAGAAATTATTTTTGAGTTGCATAAAGTACAAAGAGACTGTGATTGCCAAGGAAAAAATATCATTTACAAAAAAGAAATCTATCAAAAGAAGCTTATTATTCCATTTCTTCTCATTTATTAATCATCTTCCTCTTTTCTGTAAGAGAAAAGAAGGGGTTTCTGCAATTGCATCCTCCTTTACTCCAGAAGTACTTTCTAACAGTCAGAACAAGTATAGGCCTTGCATTTTATCGTGTCTTTCACTTGGTGTCAGCAGCAGAACCGTTGGGATCAGAGAAAAGAAAGGACCCTCATCTCACATCCAGTGTTTGGTCTAACAAACATTGGGGAAGCAGTGAGAAGCCTTTATCATTAAAGCATAGAATTTTCATTCCAATTGTTTGAAAAGGTAGACTGGTATTCTGGTAACTGACCTTTACATAACTACAGTCTCTGACAGGTTAAAGCATTTCCCTGTTGCCAAGATAATCTCACTAAGCTTGGCATCACTACAACTTTTCTGTATGATAGCCATAATTAGACAAGCTAATAAAAGGCACAAAATTTACCTTGTCAAATTTTCAAGATCTTCTCTGAGAGTGTATAAAACTTATAAAACATTTCAAGGTTTTCAGACAGGAAAAAACCAACTTATTCTCAGAAATTAACATTTGAAAAATGGTAAAAATTCATTTTAAACTTAAAGTTTAACATTATAAACAACAGAAAATATGACACATTTATTAAATACATTTAATAATTTAATACATAATTAATTAAGTGGATTAATACATAATCCACCCTGCAATATTTCAAAGAAAAGCTATTTCTCAATTAAACATTAAATATTACCAATAACCTGAACAATTTTTTTTTTAAAAATCACCTGCAAAGGTAGTGCTGAAGAAGCATTACATTAAGTTATGATGTAACATGGCACACCATGGAAAGTACATTCAATTAATCATTTAAATATATCATTTATATGTATATAACATGAAATGTATTTAGATGAGTCCATATTGTTAATTAACTTTACCAATGCATGCTTCATGCAGTGATAAATTATCTCAAACGTTTTCATTACATAAAATATCTCTTAGCTGAACTTGCCCATTTCTTAAAAAGATTACTATTTTGATTCAAATCAAACTATTTTGGGATGGGTTTAATTTGAAGAATGTTTATCTTGTGAAATTAATTAGCTTTTCGTTTGTGAAAGGTGTTTTGGTATTTGTATTGATATTCTTCCTAGAAATCAGAGTTACTTTTTACTCAATTCAGAGTTTACTTGCAGTTTTGTCCACCTCTGCATTTTGGCTTTCAATAGTCTTACTTTCAGAAATCTTTCTTGGTCAAAACCTACTTTCTCATTCTGTCAGTTTCTCTTTTGAAAACATTTTATATTGTATGGTGCTGTACTTATAGACTGTTTTGGATTAAGTAATTAACTAAATCATTTTTCATGAAGCTTATATATCTCATCTTTTCCTGGCTTGTCTGTGTCCAAAATGTTTTAACTCAGGATAATATCTTGAAGTCACTGATAAAATATACTATTTAAAATGAAGTACATTATTAAGGCATTGTATCTTTCATTTCATTAATATCTTTCATTTCAAAATAGCTTGGCAGAATGAATCACTCATAGTGTAATTGGCCAGGATACTGGATTTAATATTGGTAGTGACATGAAGGCATCATGACATTTTTAAAGGTTTCCTTGGAATCTGTTTTCTACATCTATCTTTCTGATTATAACAATAATTTAGCAATCCCATAATTCAGCAGTCCCACTGCCATCTCCAAAGAAAAATTACAGCTAAGGAGAACTATTGCAAATGGGTCTTTCAGCAACAATCTGGGAGAATATAGAGATTTTGCATATAAATTGAGACACACAAAGGCTTGTTGTTAGCTCTCTCATTATTATCAGGCCACATTATTCATTGCAACTTGCTATCCATCCTGCTGCCACAGACACGAAAGCCTCTGCAGGAAACAGCAAGAGATTTTGAGTGCATAGAATATTTCTTTTTTTTTAATGTAGGGACTATTTCTACTATCAAATGCACATGCTTCTATGCACTAAGCATATTAAATAGGATGTAAAATCACAGCGGAAGAGAGTCCATTGCAGAAGCAGCAGAACTGAATCTCTGCACAATATTACTACAGTCTGTCTGTCTGCCTGTATTTTTCATTGGTGTCAATTAGCTTTTTAGTTAGCAGAGGCAGGAAAGTGGCAGTCAGGATCTACTTCCTCTAAATGCAGGAATGAAAGAGGTGACAATGTCCTCTTTACTGCAAGAAGCAGAGGAAGGATATGTTGCTTGTATTTGTTGGTATTATGTTATGTTTTCATGATGAAAAGTAACTTTGGTGATGGGAGAAATAATGGAGCCATGGTGCCCTGATGTGCATACCTTCTTCTGCTTTTTTTTTTCCCTTTCATTTTCCTCAGTGTCAGAGATTTGGAATATTATTGATCATGCAGATCTTTATATATTTCAAGACACTTATTTCAATATGCTTCATAATATTTATATGATTCATAACGTTAAACAGCAAAGTAAAGATCTCATCAATGCTGCAGTAAATTTGAAATAATGTAGATGTATTGATTTCAAATTGTGGCAATCACCCCAGAGCATAAATTAATATCATCACTGACTAGTAGAGTATTTTGCATTTATATCAGTTTCATATTAAGCCAGATTTTGCCTGATATATTTATAGACTAAAAGAAGCTACTATCTTAATATAATATTCAGTTATTTCTCTGCAGTATGTATACAATTTGCCCTTTTCCCATTCATTTACCTCTTCATGTTTTTTAATTTGCTTCTTTTTATATGTCTTCCAGAACAGTCATCTCTTGAATGACTTGAGAAATCAGAGGCTAAGGTTAGAAGTGACATGTCACGAACATTCTAAAACTTCATTTTTTTAAACCTCAGATCAACAGAGTTGATGTATTTTAAGATGCCATCTGGTAGCTTTAAACATAACAACACAAATTTTGAAATTAAAATGTTTATTTATTAAGCAATTATGGTTATTTTAACACATTATTCATTTACTAGTAGTGGTGATTTGCATGAAATTAAGATTATTAAGCCGCATTCAATTGATTTGTGACACTACCCAAGTAGTGTACCACCAGTAATTGTTTGTTCTTTCATATATAATGTATATCGTGTGAAACTTTACAGACAAAGGGCAGTTTCCTAATGACCTAGAAACCTATTAATTACCTTAAACTATGAATCAGAAAGCCAAACTACCATATGACTAACAGTCTTTTATTTTTCTTTTTTCTTAAAGGGCTCTTTTTCTCAGCACGACATATACTTTCTCCCTTTTTCCAGGATAAAGATGCACCTCTCCTAATGGCTTGAGAACTGTTCCTGAACAATGAAACTTCATTTATAAAAGCCCTTCATCCTAATGTAAAATATACTTTATCTCATCTCCAAGACTGTGTGCCTTGAAATGACTGGAAGTTGGCGAATGTTACGCCGATCCACAAAAAGGGCAGGAAGGAGGACCCTGAAAACTAGAGGCCTGTCAGCCTGACCTCAGTGCCTGGTTACGGAGCAGATCATCATAAGTGCAATCACACAGCACCTACAGGATGGACAAGGGATCAGACCCAGCCAGCACGGGTTTAAGAAGGGCAGGTCGTGTCTCACCAGCCTGATCTCCTTCCATGATCAGG
>VYXB01004898.1:0-11424 GCA_013397135.1 Pachyramphus minor
GCTGAGGAGGCATCTGTCCCTTCCTTCAAGTCATGAGTGAACAAGTTAAACAATACAGCACTGAACCTTGGGGGTCACCCTTAGTGACAGGCCTCCAACTGGACCCTGTGCCACTAATTTCTACCCTCTGAGATCTGCTGTTCAGGCAGTTCTCAATCCACATCACTGTCCACTCATCTAGCCCACACTTACTGAGTTTGCCCATGAGAATGTTGTGAGAGACAGTGTTGAAAGCCTTGCTGAAGTCAAGGCAGACAGTATCCAGTGCTCTTCCTTCATCCATCCAGGTAGTTTTTTCCTTGTGGAAGATAATTAGCTTGGTCCAGCATGATTTACCTTTGGTGAATCTGTGCATACATACCCACTGAAAAACCTTGTTGCAAGGATACATACAGCTCAGGGCCACTTTTAGCACCAGAGGTTTTTCTTGAAGAAGCCAGTTTGTAGGAGTTCAAAGGACTCCAGTTTAATCATGACAGGTGAGTACAGTCATGTGGGTCCACCTTGCTCAGCTGGTGAGTAAGTGCAGCTGTGAGGATGAAGGACCCTGGGAAGAATACTCTTACAGCCATCGTGTGTTTAAGAATCACAGTCTGTCACAATGTGACTCCCTTGGCACCATATGACTACTAAACAGCAGTAATGGTCAGAGACCTTGGAGCACAAACTATTTTCTGAACCACTAACCTGAGAATTTTGCTTAGCTACTGTGAACAGACATGACTAGGTCTGAAACACAACAGCTTAAAAATATTTTCAAAAACTGCATATGTGGAAAGCCAGTAGCTCAGGCACACAGGCAAGTGATCACCAGGCGCAGCCATACCTGTCAGATCTGTGCCATAGACCAAGTGCTCCTGGTGATGCACTCCCTGCTGAATCTGAGAGGCCTTGTAGTGAATGACATTAAAAAACCTGCATCAAATGACATTAATTCACTGCTACAACACGTGTGCATTCAAAGGCATCATGGTGGTGCACCACCATTGCCACTTTTTGCTCTGATAGCCAAAGACTGGAAGGCCTCTGCAACAAAGCTTCATGCACCTATCTCTCAGGAACCTTTATGATCACCTTCTTTAGCATAGTGGCAGTCATCTCTCTTTTGCAACCCCTCACCTGGTAAAGAAGGTGCCTTGAAGACATGCTATATTTACTCTCAAGGAGAGAGAGGACAGCACAGTCTTCAAACAGTGTTCCTCCTCTCCTCCTGAAGCAGCATTGAAGAAGTGTTATATCCTTCCCAAAGTCAGTGGAAAACCAGACAGTCCCCAAAGTTGAAGATGTGCTTATAGGGCTGGATTGAAAATTAAGCTTAGATTATTTTCTGAATGAAAGCCAGGAACAACTTCCCCAGTTCACCCCCTTTGCTTGAGACTCGTTACAGTGGTAGATAGATGATGGTTTTCATTAAATCCTTGGTATTAACGTGAAATTTTACACATCCTTAGTTACATCACTCTGCGTGGCAACCTCACAATATTTTCAAAAAGAATGAAAAATCCTAATCTCTGCAGGACCATACAAGTCCATGGCCAACAGCCCTAGGAAGAACACGTAACACACTGTCAGACACAGGTAAGACAAACTGTTCCACATTACAGAAAACACCAGCACATTTTAATCTTTCCCTAAAAGCAGCCAAATAAGCGACATTCATTTGGAGGAATTCAGGTAACTAATTATATTCAAACACCAACACAATCCATCTGCAATTCTCACTCCAATTTGCTAGCTAACAGGTAGTGAGTCTAAGCAAGCACAGACTCTTGCAGAGCAAACACAATGAATTTTCTGAATATTCTCATGGTATGCTATTTTAAGCCTAAAGACGAAGCAGAGACTTTCTTTAATAAGATCTTTCTGCCAAACTCTCTGAACACATGTGCCTTTAAAGCAGGCTTGGGCAAAATATTTTATATATATTGATCAAGTGACACCAACAGGTTCAGTAAAATCTTCTAGCTCTGTTTTAACAAGCTGAGTAAAGATACATTTTGGGGATAAGGAGAGTAGCAAACCATGGCTACTGATATTCAAATGACAAAAATGTCTGAGAGAATTCCAGATGTCAGCCATGTGTTATGGTTTAATAGTTCAGCTCTGAGTCACAGGCAAAAAATCTGTTATGAAACACATGACTGCCTGCCTGTGTGTACACGCACCAGTGTGGACTACTTAAAACAGAAAAGTGGTAATTTAGAGGGCTTTAGCAGCACTGGAGAAAAGCAGATAATCTGTGCTGAGGTGGAGGAAAATTTGCACAGTTTGTACTATGCCATGGATGAAGGGTGCAATGATTTAGTTGGAACATTTACGAACTGAAGCTAGATCTGAAGAAAGGTTAAACACCCACTTGACAATACGTGTAATCCTTTCAAATCCTAAAAATCCAATCACACCTTGTGTCCTGAATAATCACTAGCCTAAATCACACACTCCCCTGCCATGTGAAACTCATAGAAGTCCAAGTAATCTCTAGCCCAGTTCTTTCACACTGTAATATTTATACAGTAATTTATTAGTTCCTTTTTTTTTCTTCTCACGTAAAAGAAATTAATATCTGTTCAATGTTTAGCAAGAGATATCATGCCTCATCTCCTTTCTGGTGGAGAAACAGACAATCATTTATTGCTCTGTGTGCAGTTGGTGTCCATGAGCAGGCACCACTTGCCGATTGATTTCAGCTCTCTCTGGTTTTGAGTGGTCAGCCTGCAGGGGAGCTGGCAAGATAGATGTTACCTCTCAGCTGTCCTCCACCCCAAGGTGGACCTGACCAAAATAGAGACCTGTATGTAAGGAGAATAATGTATTTTCGCTCATCAATTTTTCACTCCTAGAACCAGCGTTGTCTGTGCCACATTTCCATGCACTGACATTAGCCTGCTCTCTCCCTCCCTGCCTCTCTCTGTCCGGGTGGCTTTTCCAGGGGCACAGCAAGTCAGGAGCTTTGGAATCTGGATCAACTGGTCCCAGGGAATTTGCACAGTAGTGAAATCCAAAAAGAGCTATGGACACTTTGTCATCTCCAAGAATTACAACCTTGAACATCCACAGACATTTGCATACTGCGTATTTTCTTGGCTGATTGCAAATGCCCATTTGTATTTGGACATGCTCTTGGCAAGTCTGTGGACACACACAGCCACCTGAGTGTGCATGGGTATGCACACTCAGCCAGACAGGCCAGCATGTCAAGGGCACATACATCTGGAGTGTAGTAACTACATGCTAGGCATGCAGACACAGATGCATATTTTTATGAAAATTATACCTCTAAAGATACGTTTAAATAACACATATTACAGGATTTTAATGACTCCATGAAAGGATAGGTGGGATAGGTGCAATGAAGTGGCTCAAGCAAAATCACTCAAAAGAAGTTCATGCTAGAGAGTGGAAGGATGAGGAGAAAATTTCAGCTGTGAGACAAACAGCAAGATGCTTCTCGGCAGTGAAACTTGTTGAAGGCTGTTTGCTCTTTGGGACCTCCAGGACACACTTACCAGCTGCTGAAGGGTGGTCATCAGATTAAAGAAACTGAAATGATGTTGATGCTGTCTCTGTTCTGGTCTGGAAAAGTCAGATGAAGATGGTGCTTGCTAAGCACCTGTGTGCCAACAGTGTACCAGAGGTTTTGGTCTGCCTCTCTCTCTGCAAAGAGAACAACCTTCTGCTTGGGAACTCAAGAGAGCCTTTTATATTTTCCCCAAAGCTCCCTACACTGTAAAGCACAGGTTTGGGGCCGGGAAGGAAGGATGTTAAACCGTACTGGAAAAAAAAAAAACACCACACAATCATCAAAGACACTTATGCTCTGGTCTTTGCAAATTAAGTTTTCACGTGGGAATTCAGACAGGTGCAGTGTTACCAGACCTGGCAATGGCAGCCTCCTGCCTATGTAGCTGACTCGTATTTATCTTGCTGTGGTTTCCACTTAGCTGGATCCCACAGCCCTGAGGATTTCGGATGCCGTGTGGCTGAGAATCAGCGGCTGGCTGTCTGCCCTGGCAGGCATGGGGAGCAGCTGGGCTCCAGCACTGGGCATTTGCTTTAGGGGGAAACCTTTACCAACAAGATCCCTGTGTGGCGATGGAATCAGGGCAGACATGGATTGCCAGTGACACCTCATCACAGAGATACCACTCATTTCTGTGCAAACAGAGAACACCAGCTTCTCACGGCAATTGCGGCACAACCCTAGACATCTTGCAACACAATCAGAGAGCAAGGGGTGTTCATTATACCCTCCTTTCAAGCATTACAAATATTGCATATAAAATTGGCCCTAATTTTGAAAACTTCTGTAGAAAATCCCCAGACAAATGCCTCTCCCTGAGCTGCTGCTATTTATGGGGGCTGGAGTACAAAAGCATGCCCCAAGAGGGCTCTGTGGGCATGACTTGATAAGAAGTCAGGCATGCCATGAGGTTTGCAGACATATGCTATAGAAAAACAGCATTTACATGACTTTTTGTCTGCATTGTGACTCAATGGGAAACAGGGCTGATGAGAGCAAAGTGGAGCAGGAACAAGCAGGAGTTGCAGTAGGAGATGGTGCTGCATGGAAACAGACACAATTAGATTTAAGAAAAAATAGACAAGGAGGGAGAGAAATGCCACAGGAGGGGCTCATCACAACTCAGCAAAGACAGTCTGCTGCTTCAGAGGACTGAGGTTTGCAGACTGGGGCCATGGTCAAGGGCCGGTAGGTGCCAAAGGGCCACCCTGCATGCGTTTGGGACAATGGGGCATTGGATGTTTCCTTAGCCATGGCAAAATAAGCTCTCCAGACAGGTAAGGCTGCGTGCGCACCACCAGCTGCCCCAGTGTGGGGCAAAGCTGCTCTGTGCTCACCTGCATCCTCTGGGAGCAATGTTTGCAAGAGGCCTTTTGATGGCGCAGTCTATCAAAATATGGACGTGCTCCAACTGTTGCTGTTGGGGTTTGCTTTTTTTGAATCATGATTTTTCACAAAAGCCTCCCCACTTCAGAAATATTGTAACGGAAATAAAATAAACTATGCAGTAGCATTACTTGTTTCCTGGGGGCTGCTGCCGAAACCACGTTAGAATAGCTCCATCTCGTGGAAATCAGCAGAAACAGTGGGGGCAAATGACCACTATCTGGGAGAAAAGCTGTAGGAAAATACTGGCAACTTGCTCCCTCAATGCATGTGCCAGCAGTGTCTTTGGTTCCCATCCACAGGAGTTTTGCATGTCCCATCTCCCCCAGAGGTTCACCTGAGCTGCAGGTTTGAAAATGACTGTAAAGTATCTATGTGCAAAGCCAGCATAACTAGTACATTTAATCAGATTTTTGACATATAGCTACAGTATGTACATACAGTTCCTGTATGATCATGTTCAGAGCTCAGGCAAAGTTTAGGGCTGTGTGGCGGCTTCAAGCTCTATCACACAGAGCTCCACTTCAGACCATGTCTCAGTGGGACCCCCTCTCCCACCATCACTCCCTGCCTCCATTGATTAGTTTGCAGCTACATCTGCACCTCACTCAGTACTTTTTTCTTATCTCTGTCATCTATTTTCCCTTTGTCTGTTCTCCTGTGCATGTGCTTGTAAATCAGGGGGAACAGCTGTACTGTAGAGCTCAAAGACGTTTCTGTCTTTAAAAACTTTCCAGTTTAGACAAGAAATTCATGACATTGCCTTTTAAAATAATAATTACTCCTTCTTTCTTAGTGTATGATCAGATTTACTCTCCTGTTTATCCAGACTCTCAGTTTTACTCTCTGATAACAAAGTTTATTTAAAACTTTCTGTTTAAAGTCTGTTAAATCCATGTTCTGGGGAATGAGAAGTGAATTTCAGCATAAAGTACGTGTCCTTTTCATTTTGCACTGTTACCACCACTCAGAATCACCTAAGTGATGACAAAATCTTTCAGGCTTAAGAGGTCTGACAAACATCCCATAAACTACCAAGACATCAATAGGTCACTAGTGTAGATCACTGAACATAGATGCAACAACCTTCTCAGGAGAAACAGCACTCATCTGCAAGGTGCACAGACATTTAAATAATGCTAAGAAGATGGATCACCCTGACAAGATCTCTGCACTGCCTTGCCATGCTCAGGGTATCCCAGAGTGCCTTAGCAAACAGTGCCCACTCAGTACATGGGAGAGGAAGCTGGAAAAGCAGAAAAGTACAGCAGTGTGCACTCCAGGGATCTCATACAGCTTGCCACAATGAGGTCCAGACTGAGAGCAGTTTAGAAATAGGGCCTCAACAAGAAAGGCCATGGAAAATGCTGTTAACTGAAAATCTAGACACAGTCATGGTTGAAGGAAGGCTCCTGGAAGTAAACGGCAGCAGGCAATTCACTAAATCTGTTACGAACTCCAGCCCTTTGTCCTTCCCTCTGTCCTCTTCTCTCTAAGAACCTCCCTGAGATCCTTCTCACTCCACAATGCTGGGTATGACTCCTGCAAGATTGGGTCCAATAGGAAGCCACAGATTTCTGTTGGTGCTTCTTAGGTAGCTGAAAGTCGGAAGAAACAAGAGGTAAAACTAAATAAAAGGATAATACAGGAGACAAATTTTGGAAATCTCCTCAGGATCACAGGAATTTTACTTTCTGCTATTATTCACCCCACCATCCTCCTCTGAGGAATTATTTTTTTCCACTCATGTGTAAAAAAAATCATTTATACAGTACTATTGCCCACACCCAGTTTCATTTAATCAGGCCAGACAAGCATTGTCCAGGCTTACCACTCACAAACAGCAGCACACTGAAAGACACTGCTATTTCTAGAACACCAACATAGCAGCAGAAACTGCCTCTTTTTTCATTAAAATGGAGTGCCAATGCCCAACCCCTTGTGTTTCTTTAAGATCCACTCTTCTATGACTCAAGGAAAATATACATCCCATGGTGCACTGCAGACCAAGAGAGACATGTCTGCCCCAAGCATCACAGCTTGGATCAGCACAGCAGCATGACAAACTACAATGCACACACCTGCTGGGAACACTTCTTTATACGTGGTTTTGTCTTCACAAGCTGGAGGTGACAGCTCTGACCAGCAGCTGCCAGAGCTGAACAGGCAGAGAGCAACAGAGCAAAGAGGACAGGGCCTGCAGTGCCAACAGCCTGTGGATACCACAGAGGATGTTAGGTAGGGGAAAGGGTCAATTGTTCTCAACAGTCGACGGCAAAATAAGCAATGAGTTAAGTTAGAGCAAGGAAGCACCAAGAGGAAAAAACCTGTAACTAACAACAAGTGTAATTAGGCAACGGGCCCCAATGCCAGAGGAAGAGCTGACTGTCAGCCAACATCATCCTAGCAAGACTTTGTCATCATCACCTGTGAGAGGATGGAGGCCAGCAGCTGCTCGCTTCCTTTTGTGCTACAGAGATTAGCCACCCCTGGCCCTCCCTGCTATGGTGGTGATGGTTCAGCTGCTTCCAGCCTCAGGAGAGCACGGAGAGAATTTCACTGCAAAAAAGAAGGGAAGGCTATGGCTTGCTTCTGGCTTTCCCTTGAAGGAAATCTACAGTTTTGAGAGATGGCAATATGCAAAGAACTAACACCAAGACAAGCTGCAATGTGAAGCTCTGATGTGCTTTCTTTTATGGCAATGAAATCTTGCCAAAGACTGAGTTGCCAAGTGAAACACTTTCAAAAGACTAATGACCAGCCTGCAAACAGTTTCTGGCAATACTGTAGAACATTTGCCCAGCAGTCTTTCAGGGGGCTGCGAAGTAAAACAGCCTGTCTCTGACCTGGATTTGACAAACTCAGCAAGTCCAAACATTCTGCAAATTCCCTGCACATAGTTTTGGAAAGAGAGACTAGGTATTTGGTGTATATATTCTAAAAAAAAAAAAAAACACAAGAAAGCAGACATTAGAACAGACAGGATTTCTGGAGGAAGTATCTGACAGAAGAAAGGACCAGTGCCCCCAGGTTATTGGTCTCTGCTGAGTCAAGTCAGCAGAGGGGGCATGGCCCCAGTGAGGACCACTGTGGAATAGCTCTGCATGCATGGGAACACTCTTTTCAGATCCACATCTCTAGTCTGGCTGAGTTATAAGAATTTGCCGTTTCAAAACTATCTGATAGAAACAGCTCATTAGCAGCACCCAACCTCAGTCTCAACTTGCAACAGCCACATAAAGAACTCAGAATTTTAGCAGAGAGGTTGGTTTGTTTTCCCATCAGTTAATTAAATCAGCCAAGGATTCATGCTTGGCCAGAAAGGCAAGATCACTGTGAGCATAGGAACTTCAGAGCCCCATCTCTGAAGCATGGTGGGGACAAAGGAAAAAATGGTATGCTGTGGCAAAATATACTTAGAGCATTGACATATTCCCAACTAGAACAGTATGCATTTTACCTCGTTACATCCCATGTCATAACCAGCAGTTACCTGGCAGCTGCCTGGATGCTCATAAGACAAAGACCATCTGTGTGAAAGACAAGAATTTATTAATATGAATGGGGGAGAAAGAAGAGGGAAACTTGAGAAGTGAATTGAAGCTATCAAAACTCTGCTGAGATATCACTTCACGTTCCTAAGGCTCATCACGACCTATTTTTTTTTCCCTTATCATGGCAGTTTTGGAGTTCTACGGTTATTCTCACCCATTCTGACCAGAGGCACAGCCTGCTCCTGCATTTCAGCAGGTGGAGGAGGAGAGGTGGCACTCATTTGCCTGTACAGTCTCACCAGTGGCCACCCTGTACGAAAGGGTCAGGCAAACCCCCTCTGAGCCAGGAAGAGGCTGAGACACTTTAAATACACTGTCGATGTATTTATGGCTCCTCACCATCATTTCTTACTTGAAAACAGCACAGAAATTTCTCTCCTCTCTTCCTGAAGCTCTATACACAAGAATTCATGTTGCTTAGCAACAAGGCTTCCTTTTAAGGTGCTCTTTTGTCATTTCAAAGCCTCCATGCTCTTTAGATGGTCTGAACTCACACAAGCTCCATCAGTTTAACTCTTTTCCTTTATCTCTGCCTGGTGTCCTCCCATTGTAAAGTTAATATCTGTGTCCAGCTGAAGAAAACCAAATCAAACAATAATTCAACTCCGAGTGATCAGTCCAGCTTCACTGTGCTAAGGGCTAATTAGAACCTCTTTTCCTCTAAAGCCATGCCAAGCAATGACCAACAGAGACCAGCTGAGGAAAGGAGAAGCTCACAGGGGTTTTAATACTGATTTTTTGCTTGCTATTCAAGTCAGACTTTATAAAACTTCTAGATTTCTCTGTTATCCATTTAGGACTTCAGACTTGTGTAGCCCAGTTTGACAGATTCTGTATTGTTTAGAGAGAATAATAATGGCTTGATACTAATCATTGTGAACTATATTTTATCTTGGTTTTCTAGTACTTATACAGTACTATGAAGTGCTCACTACCATGGGGATTGAGAACACCAGGTCTTTTGCTTGGTTAGGAGGAAACAGAGGCTGAATTTTTGAGACAGGGAAAAAGTCTCATAGCTGTTTCACAGACTAACAGAGAGCTCTCCCACTGAAGTCCTCCAGGCATCTTATGAATTTTTGAAAAATCATAATCTACTCAAGGAGCATAACACAACAGCAGTAGCTATACAGAAACAGTGTCTGCAGGGAGAGTATCAGAGATGTTCTCCCTTTGAAGATGAAACATGGATGAACAAAACATTAATAATTAAAGAGCTGCTAATTCCTGACAGTAATTTCCTTACTACCTAGTGCCTTTGTCCTGGCTATTGTCAGTCTACCTTTGGTAGGACTTCACACAGCTTCACATGTGCCAACCATGGCCTCAGCTTCCTAGCTGGCAGGCGGGACTCAGGATGCAGGCACAGGGGCCAGTAAGCCTTGTGTCCCCTGGCCTCTAGCAAGCTGCAGTCATCACCTGAAAGTCTGTTCATCCTGTCTGCTAAAAAATTAGCACTGATACCCCCTCTGAAGCCAGGAGTTTCAGGGCGTGGCACAGGAGTAGTGCCCTGGCTAAGTAACTGCATATCAATCTTTTTGAAAGTTACCTCAAATAAAATCCACAAGAGAACAATCCATCCATGGAGAGACAGCCAGAGAAGTTCTCATTCAATTAGTTTGGAATATTTCTGCCAGGCCAGGCACACGGTCAGCGAGGTCCATTTGACATCAGACAGGATTTTCCCTCAACCCAGCCAGCCATCTTCCTACCCAGATGGAGAGGCTCCTGAAGGATCTCACCCAGAAATGGGACCCACCTTTCTGTGTCAGAGTTGCGAACTGACATCGTGTGAGTTCATCATCATGCCAACAGCCCATGTGATGCCCAGGTCTGTGCAACTTGTCTGGGCTGAGGAGCACATCAGCACTTCACTGTCAGGGTCCCCTCTGGGACTGACACGACATCCCTGGCGGGGTTTTGGTGGGGGAAGGTCCACCGCCCATAGGCAGACACTGTGACACCCTGCATTTTGGTGAGCCTTGTGAGCTGTTCCTCCTGCCTAGCTCAAGAAATAATCTTAAAACAGAGAACCTCTGAGGGATGTACCACCCTCTCCAGGGGACTTTCTGACTGCAGTGTGGGGTGCCACAGCACTGGAGGTGCAGTGTGGAGGGAGCAACATGCTCAGCCCTCAGCAGCATGCAGCATTTCATGAACACTTGGGGAAGCGTAAAATCACACTGGAGTCAATTATTACTGCTGCTGTTTGCATGCTCCAAAATTCACCATTATCAGAGTGGAAAGAGTTTCAGCCAAGCACAGGTAGAGGAGGTAAAATTAAGAGCAGCAGTAGACAGCCCCCTGAATGCAGTGATAGAGGAAGAATCCACCCAGCACCTGGGAACAGCAAACACCAGCAGGCAGAAGAGCAGTCCCAAGATTCACAAGAGGTGAATCAGCCTGCAACAGCCCTGCCTGCTACAGTCACAGAGGGTCTGCAGCCTGCTCAAGCCCATAGTGGGTATCCATAGCAATGCCCCCTGCCAGCACCAAAACCCTCTCCTGCTAACTACTGCCATAAATTCTTACCTCTCCCCATTTTGCTTTGACAGAACAAAATATAAATTACTCAGATAGGCACAGGTAATGAATAATTCAAATATCCCCAATCATTAGTCATTTTTACTAAGCTCAATGATTGCTTGAGCACGTGGTCAAGAAGAACTTCAAACACAAAATACTAATGTCATAACAAATTCTTCATTACCCAAAGTGTTGTGTGCAGTTTTGGAAGCCTCAATATAAGATATAAAGCTATTAGAGAGCATCCAAAAGTGGGTCACAAAGATGGTGAAGGTTCAGCCTAGAGAAGAGGAGACTGAGGGAAGACCTCATTGTGGTCTACACTTCCTCATGAGGAGAAGTGTGGGCAGGCACTGATCTCTTCTCTTTTGTGACCATTGACAGGATCAAAAGGAATGGCATGAAGGTGAATCAGGAGAGGTTTAGCTTGGATATTAG
>VYXB01004899.1:0-44511 GCA_013397135.1 Pachyramphus minor
GCAACAAAAGAATCTGAATTAATCTAATTAATCACACATGTGAATCATAATGTGTAAGGGTCCATGGTCGTGCATCAAGTTACTGAGGCTGCCCTGAAGCTCTGTGCAAGTCTGAACCATTGAACAACCAGTGCTTACAGACTGGTCATTAACAAGTGCTTAAATTACTAACTAACTTGAATCCATTGTTTATTAACATCAAAGGACTTGAAACAAACTTGCCACAGAAAGGTGCTCTGCAGCTTTTCCTGCACTTTTGTGCAGCTGTTGACCCCCAGGACCCTTTGGGTGCTGCCTCAGAGCCTGCCCACGAGCCTACATGGCAGGTGGCTGCAGCAGATAGAACCAATGCCCCTGTGTCACTTGGCACTTCACCTTTTCAAATTTGTGAAAATTTCATGGGTGTAGAGCTGCCAGTTTGTAGAAGAAGCAAACCTGTTACCTAAAGAAACTTGTGTTGCTTTGAATACCTGTTAGTAATGAGTGCCTTCAGTGAAAGTTGATGACTGTTAGGTGTGAATCATTAGCAGTCATATCTTAAGTTGGAATTCATGGGAAATTTTAACAGTTTAGCAGCTGAAGTTTAATTTTTTCATTGCTTTGTTGTCTAAACTTCTTGATTAGAAGAAATATATTTCTGCTTGTGATAATTATTGATAATTTTGAAGGAATAATTTCTTCTTATATATAGTAACATAAAAGCTAGCCTGTTACTGTAATTTATTGACAGAGGATATTCAGTATTTTTTTTTTCACCTGGTTTGTGTTTTGTCAAATTGTTTAGGTGTTCTTGTTGGGTTGCGTGTTTGTCAGCTGAAATACCAGGTATTTTTAACTCCCATCTGCACATTTTGAGGGCTCTTTAGTGGGTATGAAGTGGTTCATTGAAGCCAGTGGTGCTGCTACACTTTACATCAGCTGAGGGAGGCTCTGCCCCTCGGTGTTGGGAGTTTGCTGTACTTCACTGCCTTCCCGTGGTAGATCCTCTTTTGAAAATGGAAGCCACTTGTCCCCATAACTGCTGGAGAACTCTGCAAAACGGAACAGCAAAAGTCTTTGAGTGTTTTCAAGTGATGAATCCTTCTGCAGTATTAAGACATCTTTTGAGTATGTTCTTTCTTTGTTATTTTTTTTTGTCGTCTTCTGTTTAATTTCCCCCTCCCCCCCTGTTTATCACTTTCTGCTAAATCAAAGCGCTTCATCCGTTGCCTGGAAAGGTTGATCTCTTTGGGAATTCGAGGGGAGAGCGAATGGTGGCTGTGCTCATTGCTTAAATAAATGTCGAAGCTCTCTTACGTTCAAACTGTCTGTCATGCTGATTTGTTGTCCTTTAGCAGCAATCATTAAATTTAAACCACACTTTTATGTTAACTGCATTTAAGAAAAGGTTTCCAGTGATGAGAAGTCACTATAAACAGTCAAGGCTGTGCTCTGTTCTGCTATTAAAAGTAAGACAGAACTCTAAAAACGGGCTGTGCTCAGACCACGCTGCACTGATGGTGGTTTAGTTATTATCCCCTCTTCACTGAGGTGCCATCAGTACCAAAGGAGTGTGTTGAACAGTTTAAAAAAAAAAAAAAAAAAAAAAAAACTTTTAAAAAAAAAATGATTCTCCCTTCTTTTTTTTTTTCCCAAAATATTTCTCTCAGGTAAAGGTTGTGACAGGAAAGGATGGGCAGACTGGTACTCCTGTCGCTATAGCAACCCAGCTTCCTCCAAATGTTTCTGCTGCTTTTTCATCCCAGCAGCAACCATTTCAGGTACTTTTCAATGGTTCTAAAATGTAGTTTCATCCCAGATTTTTTTTCTTCATTCAGATTTGATATTTCTTAGATGAATTAGAATTTTCCCAAAAGCCCATCCCTTACCATCTAAACAAAACGAAAAAAACCTTTGCAGTCTTCAAATGCATCAGTATAACTGAAGCCTTGAGGAAGTTAAAGCTTTGTCTCCAGGTTGCTGGCTTATTTCATTAACTTTCAGCTTGAATGTTTTCACTTTGGTTTGTTTGTCTTTTGTTTCCCTAATGCATTTGGTTCATTTGTGCATTCTGCGTAGTGATAATATGGATTCTTTGTCTGTGGCATTGTAATTGTGGATTTCTTCTAAATTTCTTTTCTTTTTTTCCCCTCATGTATTAAAGGTTTTGAGTGTGGCTACAGAAGGTTTTGGATTTGCTTTCCCTGAAATGTCTTAAACAACAATACTAACCCTCTGACACAGTTTTTTTTTAACTAATTAATTGCTTTCCATTAGCTCTGCCGTAAACATTGGGAAGAAGAAACAGAAGGTCTTATTTTTGCTATATAAGTCCTTTTTAATGATTTTTTTTTTTTTTTTTTTTTTATGAGGGAATGCTGAAGAAAGTGAAGAAATAAATGTGATAATCAGTGCAAATTTTTATGGATCAGTGATGATGCAAGTTTCAAGTTCAGGGTAGTGTGGGTTTATGCAGCTGCTTTCAACTGTGTGTTACCCAGACACCATTGTTGGTACACCCTGAGAAGCAATATACCCTAATTCAGCTGTACAGTCTGCACTGCCTTTGGAAAGGCTTTGGGAAATGGAGGGTCCAATGAAATATGAAATGGGTTGTGTTCCTTTGTGTAACCAAAGGTGTGTTCCCTGTGCTGGTGTACAAAGGAGTTGGGTAGTGAAGGGACTTGCACTGAGAGCTCTTCCCTGTGGCCAATACTGACACGTCTTCCAAGTCTCCTTAGGTAGTCAGACTTCATCTAAGTTAAAAACATGTAATATTGTATCAGGCTGTTTATTGTAGTGATTAGGGTTATCATCACACTGTAGCTACAGCAGTGGTGAACTATTCGTGAAAGTATTGTACCATTTCAGACTGGTTTCAGAAGAACTGGTTTATGCTAAAAACATACAAAACTCTCTGTGTGATAATGGCCTTTTAGCACAAACTGCTGACAGAAAGTAGCTTCTCTTTCCATCAGTCTTTCTCTTTGCAACTGTTTATAGAGAAATAATGTGTCCCAATCAGCATCACCATTCAAATCTGAGTGCATAAGTGCAGCACTCAGGATGATTATTGTGGGTGTGCTGCATAATCATGACCTGTGGAGAGCTACATTATTTAATTAAAGTTGGGACAGTTTTAGTCTAATATTAGTGGTATGTGACTGCAGTTTATAAAGGCATAACATCTGTGCTCTTTGAAGTGTCTTACATGGTGATAATGCAGACAGCTGGGAGGCATATTCTTAAGAAAATGCCAGTCAAACATCCCAAAGTAGAGATAAAACCTGAAACTGAGAGTATGTGTTCATCCAGAGTGAGAGTGCAGGTGAGATAAATGGCATTTGAAGTGGAGTTTGGAGAATGTACTTTCTCAAACTGATATCCCAGAAAGCATTTGATGCAAATGGTATGTAAGCTGAGTTTGTTAGTTAATTCAGTAGCATTATACAAAACAAGTTCTTGTGACTTATTTTGGAAGTTCTATAAATGTCCAAGTGTAGGATGCTCTGCCAGACACTGGCTGTTGGACTTGAAATATGCTGCATATCAGCCTTGTGAGAAGACAAATATTTGAAAATTTAATCCTGTTGAGTGTGAGAGATGGCAGTGAACCGGGACCATTGGGGATGAATATGAGTCAGAGATTCTTAAAACCAAAATTTACATCTTAAGGCTGTAGCTGTATCTCTGGAGTGGCCACAAATGCCCTCACAGCAGCAAAGAGATTAAATGTTATTAATTCATAGCTATTGATTGAGTCTGAGTGCTGTGAGATATATTCAGCTCAAGAAGGAGTGTTTGAAACCCGTTCATTTTAGGTGACATTGTCTGTAGTTGTCAATACCATTTGATGAAGCATTTAAGATGCAGGATGTGACTACTGTATTTTATTTCAATATAGACTGGTGTTTACTTCCCTAGGTTTAATTTACACTGGTAAAATGTCTGTTAAAAATTAGAGAAGAGAATACTTGTGAATAAACCAGAAGATTAAAATGGGAAATTATTGTCTTTGCTATGCTGTCATAAAAAATTTTCACAACACTTGCAAACCCTTACTGTACCTCAACATGGCAAAGGCTCTCACCATCAGAAAATTACACTTTGAGAACTAGAGTGCTAAATTAGCTCATTTCCTGGGACTTGGAAACTGTCCTATTTAAAATATGTGTTTTCTGGTGGAATCTCTTAAGACATTTTTTGGGGTAGCCCTCACTTTTCTCATATTAAGTTTCGCAGTAGAGTATTGGGTATAGCATGGTGAAATATTGAGGAGAATTTAAAAATATGACTTGGAAACTCACTGACAGGAATTGGATTTGCACAAACACTGATGGACATTAATAAGTACTTGCCAGTATGCTGAGGATCCAAGGAGCAGAAAATTGTCATATACCCAAACTTATTTGCTTCAGTGATCCTGCATGTAAGCTGCCACCTGTGTTTGCCACTGAAAGGATTCTCTAGGATATATTTGTGCCATCATTATTAAATGTGCCACCAATATTAAATGTAGTGATTTAAAAATGAAGTTTGAACGCACTGTGTGATCTTACTGAAGCTAAATTCAAAACTTGCTGGATCAGACCCCAGTGATTCCTTTTGCATCTCTATATCAGTGGTGCCCTTCCAGGCTTGTCAGTTCATAGTCTGTGTGCTGTTTATGCTCAGACAAAATGAACAGTAATTTCTGGTGAGCTCTGATGTCAGCTTACCCTTATGGCAGTGTAGTTTCTCCTCATTGACTTTATTCATGGTACTCATTTTGCCAGCTGTGTAAGCAGGTACAAGTCTAGCATCTGGAAAACTGGAACTGGAACTTGTGTAACTTGGCTGAGGTTCTTTTATTTCATCTTCTGAGTTTTAGCAGTTTTTCCTGAAATATTTCAAGGGTAACTCTCACAGAGCTCTATCCTGAGTGCAAGAGTGGTAGAGACTCAATAAACTTGAACTGTTTTCAGGAAGAGAGTTAATTTTTGTGTTACTGATGTTTCACACAGAGTTAATACAATAATGAAAATTTCCATTTATTAAAAAAAAGTAATAAAAAATACTGGGGAAGTTTGGGGGTGTTTTGCATATCCTATGTTCCTGGGTTTGGTATCACTTTTAACAAAATGAAGTGTATATTATATATAACCAACTTCATCAGTTTAGCTCCCATTTTAAAATTAACCTCAACAAAGAGTATCTGTGCATTGTGGACATCTAAAACTTGATGGCAGATATTGAATGAGTCTTGTTTCCTTTCCTACAGCTGTTCTGAAGGATTTGCTCTGTGCTGGCCTCTTTAGATCCGTTTGTAAATTATACCCTGGTGTCAGACCATATGCAGATTGAACTTCTGTGGTTTGTTTTCTTTTCCCCATAGCAAACGCATACAGGGACTGCAGGAACGGGGGCTGTGAGCACCATAGAGATTGAAGCTTTTAAGAGACAGCAGCAGGCCCTTGCACCAGCAGGTATGTTCCACAGGCACAGTTTCACTTTGGTTCTTTCCTTTTTCCAAACAGTGAATGGAGCCCACTGTTCTGTAACTCGTGCAATCCAGTTTTGCCTCACCTCGGGAATTGCCAGGTCCTTAGGACTATCTACTGCGAATGGTGCTGTGTGAAGAGTGCACTCCACTCACAGTACATAGGCCTGGATTTGGCAGGCATGGAGACTTTGTTAGGTTGATTGTTCTGGCTGAGAAGATTGGAGATGGCCAACTTGAAGTCAGAGGGACTCTGCCCTTGGAGCATGTTCTTCATAAATGCTACACATGTATTAGTAGTCGTAGCTTTCTGAGCTGGTGTCGGAATCATGTGTAGTGGTTTGCTTTGTAAAACTGAACCCATTCCATTGTACCATGCCATAAATGGAATTTGAATATCACAGATTCGTCTAAGAGACCACGAATTGAAGTGGGCCGTCATGGGATGGTTTTTCAGCACCCGGGTGTGGCTTCAGGAGTTCCTCTTCAACAGCTAATGCCAACGGCACAAGGTACTGTGTCACCACATGCCAACTGCACATTAATTTAACAAGGAGATGTTAGTGATGGGACTAGAAACTTGGGCTTCCGGCCTTCCAAGATCCTAGTCCCACCACACACTTCTCCATGTAAATTAATACTTGGTATGCAATGCCTGGTTTGTTGAAGGAGCTGAGTGACGGGCTCCAAAGGTGCATGTGGGCATGGAAATACGTCACAGGTGCTGATGCAAAATGGCTAATCTGAGAATTCTGGAACTGAGCCAAATGACTGATAAAAAGGAAACCACCTAATTTGAACACCATGAAAAATTTTTATTCATTACTCATGCCAAGCTCTAGAATATGTGTTAGAGTGAATGCATTAAGAACTAAGTAGTATGTAGACTTGATGCTGTTGTTTTAGGTTAAATTCCATTAGTTCACCAGTTGGGCTTTTTTTTTTTTTGAATACACAAAATTTAGAAGACCTGTAATGACATGCTCTTTTATAGTTGCTGTGCTCCAAATTTTAGTTACAGTCCTGTGCATGAAGTACTTTGTTGTTTATTGTAATGGTGATTTATTTTGTGATTGTGATGTGGTATTTTCAAGTGATGGTGTCTTGTGGCAAAGTAAGTAACAAAACACTCTATTTGCAGTCGATTTTCCTCTTTATATCAATAGAGAGAGTTGGACATTTTGATCTCATCTGTGCTGTGTTTCCTCTTGCCTTGTAGGTGGAATGCCTCCCACTCCTCAGACTGTGCAGCTGACGGGGCAGAAGCAGAGCCAGCAGCAGTACGACCCCTCGAAGGGCCCTCCGGTGCAGAACGCGGCCAGTCTGCACACACCACCCCCCCAGCTGCCAGGGAGGCTGCAGCCCACCAACGTGCCCATGACATCCCTGCCAGCCACCCTGCAGCTCTCACAGCAGCAGCCACAGATGGTGGAGTCTCCAGCTCAGCCTCAGATTCAGGTGAAGATCCAGCCTCAGAGTGTGCCCCTGACGGCCGCTCCGCTTCCAGCACCGCTCCAACAGCAGGTGCCACCAGCAATCCACGTGCAAGGACAGACGCCAAGCCAAGTGTCACAGCCACAAGCTACAGCACAGCAACAGGTATGGCAACTTTACTGGGGTGAAAAGAGGTTTGTTTTAATGACCCATGAAATGTTATTATCTTAGTTTTTTAATTCGACTCGACAGTTAAATCCTTTCCTTGTAAAACTGCAGGTGTACATTTTTCATTCAGTTAAAGCCTTCATTATGTTCTGCTGTGATGTAGAGCAAGTATCAAATCCCAAACTCATCCAGTGTGTTTCTTGGGCAGACTGTGACTCTGACACGACCATCTGCAGATGCTGCTCAGACTTCCCAGCGTCTCACGGCAAACGCGGCCCCACCTACCTCATCCACGGCGCCAGCAACAGTCTCAGGCACAACACCCCCTTCTCCATACCCAGTGCAAACAAACAGGACCTCTCCAGCCACCACCAAGTCGCTGTCTCCTATTGCATCCAAACCCCCAGGCTTGGCAGTGGCAGCAGCAGCCCCTAAAACACAAAGTCCAGCTCAGAATGCAGCAGCGGTGCCACAGGAGAACTCTCAAGACAAGCTTGCTGAGCAAGTAAAGCTGGTAAGATATTCTTAATTTTTCCCCAAAACTCATGGACAGTTAACACACAGTAACTGTTAACACAAGTGATGTGTTTTGAATTACGAAAATGGCTGGTTTTTGTGGCAGAGGGTGGGTTGGGTTTTTTGTCATTCTGCTTTACATGCTGAGTTTTGTTTTTATGGGCATGCAGAGAAGTTGAAGACAACTTCCTGGTCTTCATACTGTTGTTGTTTTCTTTCTTCTGATTCTGTCTACTCATTGGCAGTGACTGCAACCTTACTTGTTTTTAGAATTAACTGGAGATGTTGTTTTGCTTATTCAACAGGAACTTTCTTTCTTTTTTCACAAAATCAAACAGTATTAATAATGACAATATATTTATCTTCTGTGGATAAATACATTTGCAGTTACAGTTTATGTAAAAAAAAAGATTTTTTTATTGAAGTTTGCATATGTCTTACTATTTTTTTGTGCTGTCCACTAGGCCTTTTTTATCCTGTTACTTAACAAAGTGCCTCTTGTAATACAGTCAAAGTACTATGATTCCCTTTATATATAAGTTGAATTTAGTCAATTAATTTAATGAAGTGGGAGCAATTACTATTTTTCTGTGATCCTTTATGCTACTTTAGGCACATTCTGCAGCTTCACTGTAACTACCTGTACTTCTTTTTAAGGAAAACCAAATCCATCAGCGAATAGCAGAACTGAGAAAGGAAGGTTTGTGGTCCCCGAGGCGACTGCCTAAACTCCAAGAGGCTCCAAGACCAAAATCTCACTGGGATTATTTGCTGGAAGAAATGCAGTGGATGGCAACTGATTTTGCCCAAGAGAGAAAGTGGAAGATGGCAACTGCTAAGAAGGTACTTGAAAAATGTTTTTTAACTCAGAACAATCAGTGTTGGTACCACTCAGCTTGGTAGCAAAGCTATTAAAGTATCTTTTCCTACAGATGGAAGTGATGGGAAGATGAGGCACCGGTTTTTAACACAAATGTGAAGCCTTGTTGTCAGCTTTGGATATTCTAGCATTTGGAAAAGACTAGATAATTGTATTGATTGTGGATGCAAGTAATAGTTCAGGATTTTGTGGATTTTATTCCTCTGGAAATCAAATAGCTTGTTTAGGGGCCCAATCAGTGTGTTGACTGGGTCACATCCTATGTCACATTTAAAAAGTAGAGCTATCATGTCTCTCTCACAAATTAGTTATTTCCTCTCAATGAAGAGTAAATACAGAATTTTGTAAATAACTTCCACTGACTGTGGTTGTCTGTCTGATTCTTCTTTCTTAATCTCAGAAAAAAATAAGAGTAAAGACAGCAGTGGAGACATGGCAGAGAACTGTTTCTGTAGGGGAAGAGAGCAGCACAGTGGGAATACAGTAATAGAATGGAAATTGGGGTGGTGTGATATGAAATATGTAAAATCTGTTTGTTTAGAACAAACAAGAGTTTTCTATGGATTCCAACAGTGTTGCATCTTATTTTGACACATTTATGACCAGCTTAGGGTAATGAAGAGAGCAACGGAAGGTTTAAATTGCTGTGTTTTCTACTGTATATTCTGAAAGCAAAGTGTTGAAATAGGTGTATCCTTTTGTACAATAAAAATCTGTATTTTGCATATCATTAAAATCTGGATTTCCATTTGTGGCCAATGGTAGGTTTTAAGAATAGGAGAAACAGGAAGGGCAAATATGAAATGATCCTTCCCCTGGCACTGTGCTTCAGACTTCTGGAAGTCAATGTTTTAGGGGCCTCCTGAGCTAAAGGTTGCATCAAGTCAGTCTTAACAGCCATTGACTGATCTTTCACTCATGTATGTACACTCTTTTTGAACTCATTTTAGCTTTGGTCTCTGACATTTTGTGCTGTGCTTTCTGTGACTTCATATGTGCTGTCTGACAAAACATTTTGTGTGTTTGCTGCTGCTTTCACAAAAGGTTTTTTATAATTTTTGTTTTGAGAGAGTGAATTTAGAGTTTTCTCCTTGATTGCTTGGTTATAGGTCTTGTGTTTTCTTTCTTTGATTTGAGTTTCACGTCTGTTGCTTTACTGGCATGGTAAGAATTAGAAATACTGGAGGTAAGTGCTACATGTGTAAAGCTGTGGTCAATATGTGGCTGCTGATAACCACTCTGATGTTAAGGAATACAGTGATATGTATTTTGAGGTGACCTAATTCAGCATCTCATGGTATTTTAGATGGTAAGGACTGTGGCTCGTTATCATGAAGAAAAGAAACTTAATGAAGAGCGAGCTAAAAGGGAGGAACAGAACAAACTAAGGCGAATTGCTGCATCCATTGCCAGAGAAATAGAATATTTCTGGTCTAACATTGAGCAGGTAAAGTACCAACCTACTCAGACTTGTGCAAGCTGTGCTGGTTTTTTTCATCTTCAGTAATTTATTTATGAAATGTAAGCGCTTTACTAGTCCTGGTTTACATTTCAGGTTGTTGAAATAAAACTGCAAATTGAATTTCAAGAGAAAAGGAAAAAAGCTTTGAATTTAAAGAGAATTTCAAGGAAAGGTAATTGTATTCCATTTCATGAGAAATACAGTCTAAATACTGACGCTATTGTTTTATATAATTTCAGTCAGTGCAGGTTTATCGTGTTGGTGATAGAATTGTGTGTTGCTAATAAAAGGTTGTGAATAGCTCTGAATGATGAGTTACAGGGGTTTTATGTTTGTGTGCTAGATTTTGTGAAAAATTCCTGTGTTTTATGTTGAATACATTTAAAAGTTCACGTAAGAAATGTAAAATTGCTACCTGATTAATGCATACATCAAGTATAATAATTTTCCAGGTAAGGATACAAAAGCTGCAGAAGATCTTTTTTTGGAAAAAGAAAGTGAAATGGTAAGTCTTTCTGTTTCTTAAAAACCCCATTAAATTAGTTTTAAGTGTTGCTACATATGTGAAACAGTTCTAGTAAAGGGTATTTTTTTTTTTAAAATACATCATGATGATGATGATAAGCACTGTTCACTGTAGTTACTGACAAACATACAGTCATAAGCACAAATCTAATTTTTTCTGGTTAGGAACCCCAGCTTTTAACAGGGAAGTGGATTGTGATTGATACATGTCTTTAGTGGCTTTGAATCATTCATTCTAAGATTGAAAACCAAAAAGCTTTACAAATTAGTTGCCAGACCTGGGCAGGAGTTTCATCTACTACAACCAGGGGTAGACTGTGAGGCATGAAAAATGTTTTCAGATGTTCAGTGAAGCTTTATGTGCTGAGAGGTGGAGGAATGTGTTACAGAAGGGACCAGACTGAATGAAACTTAGATATCTTTTGCTGTAGATGAAACATGTGCTGGGACTCCTTGGCTCTGTCTGTGCAGTTGGAAAAAAAATGGACAAGGAATTGTTCGGAGGCCCTCAGCCATCTGTCGTGGCACAGCTGATGCCCACATGCTGAAATACTCCCCTTTCACCAAGCAGAATGCCTGCATCTGAATTTCCAGTTAGGAGCAGGCTTTAGCATGTGTTATCAGCCAGACTGTGGCCCAGCACTGGCTGTGAGAGCTAATTTGCAGAGGCTAAACCATTCCACAGAGTGTACTGGACAGCTGAGACCACTGCAGGCCTGTGCCATATCCCTTTTCTATCAACTAGTGAAAAAATTTAGTCCTTGATTCCAACCTAGGTGAAAGTTCTGTGCCTCAATAATGTTTTAAAGGGCAAGAGTGTACTATGGCTCTGTACCACAGCTGGGCCTGAATAATTTACCCACAAACACTGGAAGTGGCTGATTACACTCTCCCTTCAATACAGAAACAGAGTTTCTGTTCTTGTGTAAGCAGGAAAGTGCTAATAGGTGTTAGGGGTCTATCAGCAAATGCTGTTGTGACTGCAAGGCATTTTTTACTTTCTTTCAAAAACAAACAAAACCCCCTGCTTGTATTTCTTGTCTATGATTTTAAATATTTCAATCATTTAATGCTAGGGGGGTTCATCTTCTGGAAGGAAAAGGAAGGCAAGCACATCTTTGACTGATGAGGAAGGTAAGTCGCTTCCCAAAATTGTGCATCCATAGCATAATACATAAATTGTGTATTAAAACCACAGATTTTCAGTCTGTTATTGCATGGCTACAGTGCTTTTCACAAACCAAATACCAACCTTCATCTATTTCATAGGAAGATGAGATAGTCAGTTAGATATTAAATTGTCCTTAGAAGAGTTTCCCTGAAAATTTGAAGTTTCCCTGAAAATACACTGCCAGTGTTGTTGTTGGATTTTAACTCCTTCTGTCCTCATTCCTTCATTTATCAAACCTTACTGGTGGTCTTAAACTTCTTTTGAGGATTTCAGACTGAAATATCCACTTACTTTAAGTCCTTTCTTGTGATGACAAATGTATTGTGTTTCTGCCAAAGGCAATCCCCTGTTTAAAGCTACAGAGGAACCTGCCTCTGGTGAACATGATTAATCAGCACTGAACTGCCTTCTGTCCTGAGGCAGAAATGCATCTCTCCTTTTCACTTACCTTTTAAATTTTACATACAGTTGTTTTCAGATTTTCTTTTCCATACATGTCATTGTTTTTAAATCCTGCTGACTTAGAATATTCTATACTAGTACACTTCAGGGTATATAATTACAAACCTGAATTACTGTGTCATTTGAATGCCAAGATTTGCATTTGTTTTTCTTGCAGTTGAAGATGAAGAAGAAACAATTGAAGAACAAGAAGCTAAAGAAGGAAACATAAACCATCAAACTGAATTGTCTAATCTAGCCAAAGAAGGTAGGTGTGTGGTGTGGTTCTTTGTGGTGGGCTCTGAAACAGCTACATGAAAACATGTAGCAATTACTGTTTTTGTGAAGAGGATTATAGGTGAGAAATTGAGTGTATTCAGATGTTCAGTTCTGTGTAGTCATATTTATTTTTTTCTGTTTGGAGAGTTGCAGCAGGTCATTTATGGGATGGTGATGGGCATCTGTACTTTATAAAGCAGTCCATGTACTTAACCAATTATCTCACAAGGTGTCTTGAGAAAAAGCATTTCTCCACTGAAGCACTTCATTGAAACCTTACAGCAAGACTCTCAACCTAAGTTCTAGGAGAGCATGATAAACACTTAAAACCAGAATTGCATCAGATGAACATTGTATCATCAGCTTTCTTGAGCATCTAGAAGGGTTTTGTGAGTGGTCTGAAAGGGCACTGAAGTGCTGATCTTGAGGGGGTATAAATACTTGAAGGTAGGGGGCTTTTAGGGACAGTGCTGCAGCTGGCAGCTCTCATTAGCAACATAACTGCTGTGCTGAGCTGTGGGATACCTGCTGTGCAAGGTATCCCATAGGGATGGTGTCACTTACCATGGTGAGAGCCTTGCTGATTTTTGGAGACAAGCTTCCCATTAAGCTGAGTCCTCCTGGCAGTTACTGCGCAGTTTCCAAATCCGTTTGTTTGGTCTGTTTGGCAGCTTAGTGACTGCAGCAAACGGCCAGTTGGAGGGATTACAACTCATGGCCAGTCAGCCAAGTTCCTAATGAGGATGTTTCCATTTCCAGCATGCACATTCCTACTTCAACAGATCAGACAAGGGATCGTGGAGCTGCTGTTTAGAAAGGCTGAGGGAAAACTGAGTTTTGAAACTTTGAAGTTTTGAATTGTTTTCCAGCCACTCAGCTGGATTTTTGGTGCCCCTACCTGCCCAACTAGGGGTTTACTGAGGGTTGTAGGGTAGGTTTGTAATACAGTGGAGAGCAAACTGCTTGGTGTAATGCCAAGTGTTCTCTGTAATCAAGGTTATTAAATAAATACTGCCATCATCCACGTAATAATTACCTCTTAAATTAACTTCTGATTAGAGAACTGCCTTTAATTGTTAAGAATGTTATGAGATTAAAATCATTGGTATCAATTGTTCCAAGTTTTGATACTTATAAACTTGCATCCTTTAATGACCTTCAGCTGAACTGCCTCTGGAAGATTTGGTAAAGATGTACGAAGGTGCCTTTGCAGAAAATTTTCACTGGCCCCAGCCAAAGCCTGACAGTGAAGAGGATAGCAGTGAAGAAGGTAAGTTATTTTTTGTTCAGAAGAAGTTGTGCTGATTTACAAATTGACATAAGTTGCTTGGCTCTTCAGGTCTCTGTGAAAAGACATTTTGTTCTAGGGGAAAATGTACATTGAGTGAATCACATTTAAAATGTCTCAGTTCGTGACAAGAGGGTAGTGTTTGCCTGTCTAAAAGTCAAGATGTGTGCAATTCTCAGGAAGAGTAGTGAGCCACAGAAGAGCCTCTCTACACTGAATTAAACAGCACACTCTGTAGGTAGCTATAATTACACACCTATTCTGTACTAACATGATGATAGAACTACATATTTGAGGACAGGTTTTAAGTGGTGCAAGAGGACCTCCCTAGAAGTTGTGAAAAGCTAATGGTCATGTTAACCTAGCTAGTGTGAGTGTCCATAACATGTACATGATCACGAGCTTAGGCTATTTTAATTTTATCTTGTCTAGCTTGAAAATTATAGAATTGTTTTTAAAAGTTAGCTGCCTCCTTTTCTCCCTGTCTGAATTCTAATCCTCTCAGTTCCTTTGTGTAACTGCTACTCAGGTTTATTTCAGATGCCAATGTAATTTTTCTCTCTCCTAGAAATGGAAGACCATCTCTCTGACAGGGAAAGCCCCCAGAAGGAAGTTGTGCTCATAGACTCCCTTCTCAGCATTGACCAGTACAAGGGCATAGACAGATCAAGTCCTCCCAAGAAGCACATGCGAGACATAGCTGAGGTTGCTGCTGCAGCAGAGATGCTGCTACCTAAAGGCAGCTCCAGGATAACAACAGCAGTAAGAATCCCTGTTTTCTGCTACTGTGTGTGCTTATGTTTACATAAAATATGCTTTTTTCCATAATTTTGCAGATTTTAGCAACAAATTGTAATAAATTTTTTTCTAGTTATCAAACTAGAGAATGGTTATGTGTGATGCCACACTCTGTGGACTTAACTCAGAAAAAAATATCAAATCATTAATATTACAGGTAAAATACAACACTCCATCACTGCTGTATGGGTCTCTCAGAGAATATCAGAAGATTGGGCTTGACTGGCTAGCAAAGCTGTACAGGAAGAATCTCAATGGCATCCTGGCAGATGAGGCTGGACTTGGGAAAACAGTGCAAATTATTGCCTTTTTTGCCCACTTGGCTTGTAATGAAGGTAAGTTCATTGGTCTGACAATTTTAGACAGGTACTGGGACCAGCATTATCTTTGTGAATTGTAACCTAGGGTCACTTTTTCTTCTGGTGAACCATATCAGACTTTAGTTCATGCTCAGAGTGAGATTATGTCACAAAAACTTTGTTACATAGTGTGACATAGAGATGCCTTCTAATCAAGTAGAGTTTGATCAATCTGCTGTAACCTTGTAGGGGACAATTCTTCTGAATTCTTCTAAATTCTTACTAATGTAGAAAAGCCTTACAAATTGTTTAATGACCAGGAATAGATTAGTCATTAAAATACCTCTATTTGTTGTTATTGGATCTCATTTTTAGTGATGAATTTAGTGCACTGCACTTTTAAAATCAAGGGAGAATATAAGCCACGTGAATTGTAAGGAGTCTGTTTCTCATGTTAACTGATATTTTCCCTTCTGTAGGGAACTGGGGCCCTCACCTTGTTGTTGTAAGGAGCTGTAATATATTGAAATGGGAGCTGGAACTGAAACGCTGGTGCCCAGGGTTGAAAATACTTCTCTACTTTGGGAGCCAAAGGGAACTTAGGGCAAAAAGACAGGTACTGTATTTTGCAACTCTTCAAGTGTTTAAGACTTTGCATTTGTCTGTGTGTTCCTTACATTGTGGTGCAATATGAGAAGTCTTTTAACACTGTAAACTGATTTATAAAAACATTCACACCTCGTAGTTCTAGGTTTTCAAAGGCATTTTTGGAACCCCTTGACTCTGAGTAAATCATGCAATACTTCACTGGCTTTCTGAACTGATTATAATCCAAAGACCAATACTTTCTCTTAGAATGTTTTGGGTCATAGTGTCTTTGTGTTCTTTGTGAAGAAATAGCTGATTGGAAGATATTTGAGAGTTCTGCCTTAACTCTCCTGTCTCATCCTCTCTTTCCTTTTCCATAGGAATGGACAGAACCCAACAGCTTCAATGTGTGCATCACTTCCTACAAACAGCTGTTCAAAGGCCACCCAGCATTCATGAAAATGCGCTGGAAATACTTAATAGTAGATGAGATGCAACAAATAAAGAACATGACTGAGAAACACTGGGAGGCACTGTTCAGTCTCCGCAGGTAGGGAGCAGAGAATTGTTTTCCTGCTGCCAGTGGGTTTTTCTCTTTTCATGTCACACAGTTCTTAATAGAAAACTGATAAAAAAGGACCCCTATTGACTTTGTCTGCCTGAATTCCTGTGCAACGTGCAGCTATAGAGAGGTGCCTTTATTTGAAACAATCAGGATTCAGAGACGTGTTTGGGATCTTTTTGTTTCCACTATCATAACATTATAATTGTTCTATGCTGATACTCCGTGCTCTCAGATCCCCTTGTATGTTCTGATGCTCTGCAATGAGGAAGCTAGTTTGGTGGTATAGTCAAGATTAACAAGATAATTTATCCTAGGTTTAATTTTATTAACTCTAGTTAATTCTGCTGTGTATCTGACAAACATAAAGCTACAGTAATCAGTGTTTGAATATTGGTTTTTCTTTTCATAATGATCCTAATCACTAAATGCTGTGTCAATTAAAAATCTTCTTTTATTCACAGCCAGCATCGTTTGCTTCTGATAGACACTCCTTTGCACAACACACTGATGGAGCTGTGGACGATGGTCCATTTTCTGATTCCAGGAATTTCCAGACCTTATCTAGATTTTCCAGTAAAAGCGCCTAATGAGGAGAACCAGGATTATTGCCATAAACTCGTCATCAGGTTACACAGAGTATGTTGTCATTTTTTTTCATCTGCCCTACTGCAGTAGTTAAGCTGTTGGAGAGGGAGGGGAATAAAAATATGTGGTTCAGCTAAAAATTTCTGTCCTTTCTTAATACTTTTTTCAATTCACAGAGGAAATCCTGCTGAAAGCAAGGGGTTCTGCTACCACAAGAGTAGGAAGATTTCTTTTAAAAATAATACAGGGCTCAGATTTTGAAGCATGACATGTAGAAATTAAAGAACAAATTAATGCCTGTGCAACTGTGTGCACAACAATATGACCATATATAGCATATGCAGTTTATAACATCAGATCTGTGAGGTGTGAATAAGTTTAGCTTCCTGTTGTAAAATTGCATCTTTGAAGTGCGAATTTCTTTTTTTCCCCCTCACTTCTGAAACGTTTCAGATGATTCAGCCGTTTATTTTGCGAAGATCAAAGAGAGATGTCGAGAAGCAGCTGACAAAGAAATACGAGCATGTGCTGAAGTGCCGCCTGTCTAATCGACAAAAAGCCATGTATGAAGATGTCATATTACAACCAGGGTAAGGAGTTAAACCAGTAAATAAAAAATGCCATCACTTTTATTGCTTAAGCAAGTAAATAAATTGTTGTGCTTGGAAGTGTCTTAGAATTTTTCTGACATTTTCCATTATGACCAGTGACTAGAACGTGATTGCATTGTAAAGTAGAATTACAGACAAGTGGTGCCATGACCCTATGATAAAACCTAAAAATCGAGTTGTAATGATTTTGTTTTAATATTTGTCTCTAATGAGTGGTTCTTTGGGCTTTTTTAAAAGCCCTGGTTTTCCTCACACCCACCCAGGTGGGAATTGATAGGTGCAGGTATGAAAAGGAATGACAGGGAACTGCATAGGTTGTATTTGACTGTAAGACAGCACTGGTCCTTGAGTTTCATGTTTCCAAATCTACTTTTGCTACAGTGCTGCTTAAAATGCTCTAGGAAGACCTAGATAAAATCTAAGCTTGTTTTAAGACTTTTGCATAACATACTGCACTGCACGTTCTCAACTTGCTGATTTGGGGACACCTCCTTAAAAGGTGTACATAAATCAATGTATTTCTGTATGATTTAATTGGTAGAACCCAAGAAGCCCTCAAAAGTGGACACTTCATCAGTGTCCTGCATGTCCTGATGCAGCTGCAGCGGATTTGTAATCACCCTGATCTGATAAACCCCCGGCTTTCAAGCACCTCTTTCGTATCAGAAACACTGGAGTACAGAACAGCATCTCTGGTACTGAGTGCCCTGGAAAGGGATATTTGGAAGGTGAGTAGAAAAGTCAATTTTTTTCCTCTCTTAGTGCCCTGGCAGAATTTCAATGTTGGTGTTGTTTTCATATACGTGTTAAGTCTTCCTGAGGTTTATAAATAGAAGGAATTCACTATTCCATAACTGAGCCTACCAATTGTGTACTTGCTGCGTCTCTTCCTTTGTAGTAGTGATTTGAGCTTTTCAAGTTGTTTGTAAACAGGATTTTTTCATTAACTGCTTGGTCAAAGAGAAATTAGCTTTGCTTTCATGTTTGCAGGAATTTTCCAACACTGAAAACACTCTGGGTAGCACAGTGCTTGTTTATGGCATTCTGCAATTTTCTTTTTTGCTTTGAGTAGCTAAAGGAAAGCAATCGTAAAATAAAATTTCTTTATTTTTCACATGAGAGCAAATACTCTGTTTCAGTGACTAAATTAGTACATTTCTGTCAATCCATTTGAAGTACCACTATTTCTGTTCTTGTTAAACAAGTGATCCCCTTCTTTGGGATGACCAAAGGAAATAATTGCATTAGAGAGAACTGTGAATAATGGAGCTGAAATTTTTTGTTTCATTTTCTTTCCATCCTTCATATTTTTCTACTCCTAAATTATAGTTTGGCATTAGAGCTTGATAATTATCAAACACCTAAGAGTTCTACTTAATTCTTTGGAATTTATGATATATGAAAAATTATTAAATATGCCTTGCTTTGATTTCTGTAACTGGCTAATGATTTCAGTTCTTCCAGTGCTTGAAATGGGACTGTCAAGATATGTTTCGAAGGTTTCTAGACAGTTTTGGCTAATAATTAGTTTAATTTTTAAACTTACACCATTTGTTTCAATTAAAAAGTAAATATCTAGAAATTTAATTCCTCACAGAACATAAAGAGGGCTTAACTGTTTGGGTCATCGCACAAACCTTATTTTACAATATCTGTAGGAATCAGACCTGTCTCTTTTTGATCTCATTGGAATGGAAAACAGAATGACTCGTTATGAAGCACAAATGTTGCCAAAACAAAAGGTTACTAGAAAGTTGATTGAAGAAATCTACAGCTCCCCTCCACCACCGGCTAGGCCCACCCCTGTGAAGCTCAAACCAAGCAGGTATGTACTCCTGCACTCCTTTTAAGCTAGAATTACAGCAGGAAAAGGTACTTGTGTTGCAGTCTTTACAGAGTTCTGTCTGCATCTCTGTCCATCTGCTGATGGGATTCATTTGAAACTTCAGGCTTGACTTTGGATTTTATTAGTCTGTTGCCTTATTGTTTACTCTTGAAAATAAGGATTGTCTTAATATTTTTTGAGGCATACCATTCCATTGGAAGTTTGTTGATGGATTTCCCATAGTTTTTACTTCACCAGCAGATGAGCTTTATTCTTGGGGACCTTGTTTATGCCAACTGAGTGTTGTTTTGCAAAATTAGCATGGAGATAATTCAAGACTAAGCTGGGCCTACAATGCTAGTTTTGCTTGCAGTGTTGTGTAAGAGATATATAAAGTTTTATAGCAGTAAATTTTTTGAAGAGTATTTCTCTCCTAGTCAGGTAGTGATCGCAGAGTAAGGTAGAAGTGTTTTTCTGATGCAGAAGAGCTGCCTGGTGACCTGCAGCATGTTAATGTCTGGAAATAATATGAGAGCCCTGTTCTTTTTCCAGGTATTGACCCAGCTTCTTTAAGCTGTTTGCTGTCGTTCTGATGCATCCTGTATTAAACTGGATGCATGGGAAGGAAAGTTTTCCTTCTTGGTCTTAGCTGAATCTCTCTAGAATGTCCACTCAGGAATTTGCTGGAGTGTTGAGTCTCACCAGCTTCAGCCATTAGCAAAAAGGAGATTTGCATCTGACACGCTGAGTTTATCCTTTCCTGGGGGGACAGAGTTTATTTTTAAAGGCCAAGCTGTGATCTTCCCATCGACTTTGACTGTTCATTTCCTTTCCAGGTTGTTCCAGCCCGTTCAGTACGGTCAGAAGCCTGAGGGCAGGACTGTGGTTTTCCCAAGCACTCAGGTGCAGCGCACGGTGACCACAGCGACGGTGACTCAGCAGGGACAAGTGCGAGGCAGATCACCCATAGCCACGGTGTCCTCAAACCAAGGTAAGGGAGTTAGTGCTGCCTTGGTCACCTGCACCTCTGCATAGATGGATACAAGTTAGTCTGTTTAATAGAATTCCTTTTCCCTCTAGCTTAATGGTCTAGAGTACTAATGGATTAAAAATACCAACAGACTAATTGCCAGTAAATTTCCCCGCTAGTTTCTACAGTATGATCTGCCCGTGTAATGCAAAACTAAGCTTTGTGTAACCTGTTAGCATATGGAGTAGCTATGGCACAGTTGGTATTTAAACCCCGAAGACGTGTAGTGTTCTGTCAAAGATGGGAATTTACAGTGCTTTTATGTATTTATTTAGCCTTTAAACAATGCTTTCCAAATAGATAATGTTGTAAAAATAGGTTGGAGTAAAAGGTGTGGCTAGAAATCCCAGTCTGTAAGGACAAGCTGTTCCTGTAGCCGTTTTAATATCCTGTCGGAAGGTTTCTTTTTAATGCAGGTTGTTTAAAAAGAGTGGAGTTAAAACCTCTAACAGCTTGCACAAACAACCCTTATTGATTGCAGCTGCAGCAGCACAGTTTCAGACAACTCAGGCTTCCACCAGTGCTCCAAGACACCAGCCCGCAGCGACCTTCACCACAGCAACTAGCACAGCCAACCCTGTGAAACCGCGGGGCCAGACCTCTGCGCCGGCCCCTCAGCCAGGCCAGGCCCAGCCACAGCCCCCCCCGCACACCATCCAACAGAGTGTGCTGCCTCAGAGGCTGGTTCTCACCTCTCAGGCCCAGGCACGGTTGCCTAGTAAGTGGCCTCCCCTTTCAAGGTTTCTCCCACCTTTGTACTACAATGAGGTTAAGTTACTAGGCACCCTAAGATGTGTACAGAATCGTTGTTTTTTTTTCACTCTTCTGATTAGCCTTGCTCAGTACGTTGCTTTATGACCAAGGAAAATCGAAAATTGGATAAGAAACAATAGAATTGCTGTGGACATACATTAGCGGTGTCAACTTAATCTCCTATTTCTGCATGTTTCTTCTGCTGGCAAGACTTCCTTCAGACCAAATGTTTTAGCTCTATCCTAATTATTCCTTTCATGTTAAACACTAATCCATCTGCTAAAGGCCTCTCTCGCAGAGAGGAGCGTCGCAACTGTTAGGCAGAGAAAAGCAATGAGGCTTTGCTTTAAGGTTGTATGTGCACTGCCTATTAGCATGTGTAGAGAGTACTGAGCACTGATGTATTAATTTTATCTCTGGGGTAATGCACTGCCTTTACAAAAGCTAAATTTTCACACCAGTATTTTCTCAATATCGTGAAACTTAGTGCTTAAATGCCTCTAACCTTTCTGCATTTAAGTCACAAAAAGCTTTGTCCTTTGTCACTGGGAAGCTTTTTGGTTCGTCTAAATGCAGATCGCTTAATATGAATCATGTTTCATCAGCAAATTTCAAATGTGTATTTACAGTGGCACATGTGAGAATATTTTAATTTCTTCCTTAAACCTTCCTTCATGCTCTTGAAAAGGCAGTGAAAATCACTTTAATGTCTATACTCGTTCTGTTACAAAGTGTCACATGAGTTTTCAGGTAGCTCTTAACTTTTTTTTGCTAACGAAAGTGGTAATTTCTAAAATGTTGATGTTCTTACCCTTTAAACAATCAGCTTCTTTCCAGTTTGTCCAACAAATATAGAAAGCAATACCTGCTTAACTTTTATATGACACTTTTGATGCACTAAGTATAATTATGCATGGAAGGCGCTTCAGCACCAGTTTACTAACCAAAGCGTAGAATTGTGAATACTGAACAACTTGCCTCCCACTCTGTGGTTGTTTTTTTTTTTAATGCCTGTTTCCCCCCTTAACAGGTGGTGAGGTAGTAAAAATAGCCCAGCTGGCTTCTATAGCAGGAGCACAAGGCAGGATTGCTCAGCCAGAGACCCCGGTAACGCTGCAGTTCCAAGGGAACAAGTTCACTTTGTCACACAGTCAACTTCGCCAGCTCACTGCAGGGCAGCCCTTGCAGTTACAAGGTACTTATTTCACAACAGGGAGTTTTCCATTATTTAGGCTGCTCATGTTTTTATTTGGGCAACATGTTCCTTATTGCTGTATGTTATGGGGATTTTTCCATCCCTGATGCTTGTACTGCTCTGCTCGTGCTGTTTTCTGTGTGAGACACAGATGCCAAGGTCGCTCTGATTTGAAAAATTTCACTTGCCTACCAAGTGAAAGACATGAGCACCTTCTTTTTCTGTATTGTTTTCCGAAGTTTTATTATTTAATTTGTTTTCATATCCATGCAATGCAGCTTAAAGTAAGGTGAGGCATTATTTGATATAAACTCCCTGGTGAGCAGAAACAGACAAAACTGAGGATGTTCTTGATTTGTCCTGAAATGGTGTAAATTATACTTTAAGGTTGGTGTGCTTTTGAATTTTGGCCCAACTGTTGCCCTGACCTGAATGCTCTACCTACAATATATTTTGCCCTCAAATTTCCCTTGCTGGTGGTGTGGGTTGCCAAATTCAGGAGAAACTAGATATCTTGATTCTCTGTGGCCAAGAAAATAAATAGAGGGAGTGTTAAGAGAAGATTTTTTTTGTTGATTTGGATTTTGTCTAAATTCTGTATAAGCACCTAGATTAGAATGATACCCCTATGACAAGTAACCCCTTGTTAACTATGAAGACTTGGGTGTTTCCCTCCTGTTGGATGTTGTAGCAGATTGGTGTAGTGAACTTGCCTGGGAAAATTGAACATAGTTTGAAACAGCAATGATCAGTTTGCAAGAGTAATAGGTTTTGCTAGAGAACACTATTTATTGTTTTCCACTCTATCCAACCTAATGTGTTTTAAAATCCTCCCCTGCAGGAAGTGTCCTTCAGATTGTGTCAGCACCTGGCCAGCAGTACCTGAGACCTCAGGGCCCGGTTGTCATGCAGACGGTGTCCCAGGCAGGAACTGTGCAGAATGCTCTGAATGCTTTAGGAAACCAGCATCAGACAGGTGTCCCAACTTCCACAGCAGTGACACAGCAAGGTGGGTTTTCCAGCCTGAAGATCTGTCTCTGTCTAAATATTCAATTACTAAAATCACATTGATATATAACTGCAGATTGTTACGGGCCATAATTCCATAAGTGGAGTTCAGAAGGAGGTAAACTGTGAGGCAAATCCTTCTCATTTGTGCATGATGTGTACTGGAGATTTTAGGTAATTTTTAGTACAAACTTGGGAGAGCTTGCAACATTATTAGAGATGTATTTTTATTTGCCAGTTTTGCTTTAGGTCAAAGTTGAGTGGGAAGAAGTGAATTTTAAATACTTAGCTAATCTTTGCAAAGAAAAGTCAATAGTGATTTTTTTTATACTGAGAGAGAATGTCCAACAATTCTTTCCATTTTTCCACGTTGATTTTGCTTTTATCTAATTGTCTTCTCTAGTTGATCAAGCTACAGTTTTCCTTTTCCTTCTGCAAGCATTGTTTAATTGTTCAGTGCCTTGCTGCAAATGTGATCAGTTCTTTGCCTAAAAACACAGCCAAGATATTGATCAAAAATAATAGAGAAATTAATGCATTTACAACAAAACAGCAGATTTTTAAATTATGTAAATTTAAATACAGCACTAGGAGATCATTCACTGGGAATGGCCATCTGCTGTAATTTTTTGTGGATATAAACCATTCCCTCAAAACAGACTGGTTTCTGTTCCATTTTGATGTGCTAATGTGTAGGATGCTACTGAGATTCCATTGTATAGTTTCATCAGTTTGTAGATACACTGAATTGATACGTTTTCTGAAAAATCTTAGATGATTTGTGTAAGATAAATAAGAACAATCTTTTCCTGAATTAGAGTATGACTTCTAAGTGTTAATGCATAATTGCACTATACATGACATTTTGATTAAAGTACAAATGCAGCAGGTCTTTGTACAAAGCAAAGTAAAATTTCATTGCTCTGTCTTGGACTTTTGTGAAAACAATTAATGTAAATATATGTCAGATGTGATGTCTAACAAAGTGCAGATTTGCAATACCCAATGGACATTTAGACTAAACATTTATCTGCAGTGATGAAATGTCTACTTATTGCAAATAATAAAGGAGAGCAATCTTAAGGAGAATAAATATATAAACACAAGGTTTATCCTCAGTTTGTATTCCAGGTAGAGCTGCAGTTGCCAGTTTGCCCTCTGGTGACATGGGAGCAGTGTTAAAACCAGCACCTACACATGGACAGTCACAGGTACTCCATTTTTATTTCCTTATGGAAACACAACTTTTCAGAATCAATACTAAGTCCGTGTAATAGTTGAAAACTATAATTTACAAAGCTGGAATTAATTGGGAACTTTGATAATTACCAAGTAGGTAAAAACCCCCTACTTTTGTCAGTGTTTCAGATTGACAGATCTTATGCATTTTCATCCATAATCCATAGTTTAAAATCAATTCTGGTGTATAAAAGCAGTTGACAGCTTTCTTGTGCTGGCAGAGCAGACAGGTTCTTTTAGCTGTAATATTTTGTAATTATCTAGCAATGCATAAATTAAGGAATCATGAGATTTTCTACGTATTTTGAACACAAAGGCAATTGGGCACATTTTTATAGATTTCTAATCTTAACAAGTTTTTAGAAAAGATACTCAAGCAACTTCTGAAGCATCAGGAAACATCAAGTATATATCAAACTGTGCAAGGGCCTGCACCTTATCTATTAATGTGTTAATTAAAATGTCCCAAATATTAATGATTCATTTTGGTTTATGTCCAAAGCTATGAAAATGTACTTCAAAAAAGCAAGAAGATACTAAACTAAGACAGAATTGACTCTCTAATGTGAATTGAATTTATCTGCAGTCTGCAAATTTTGCCTGAAATTTATACCTTTTGTGATTGGTCTTAGTAGCAGTTACAATGTGAGGTGCTGGTTGGTATAAAGCACACAGTACTCTGACCCTGATAGCTTCATCCTGAAGGAACTCGTATCCCTTGGTGATTGTGATGAGCAGCAAATGTGGTTTTTTCCAACTTTTCTTGGCAAAGGAGACGTATGAGGAGAAGAACCGGCTTTTGAAGGAGCGCCTGGACAGAATATTTGCTGGCAACGAGCGCCGTTGTTCGCGGGCCCCGGTGTACGGCAGAGACGTGCTGAGTGTTTGCTCTTTGGCTGGGGAAAGGAGACCCTCCCAGCTGGCTCCTGGTGAAGGCAGCAGCTGGAGGTGGGCTGGCTTTGTCAACTGTTGCCTTTCTTCAAGTGCCTCTGGAGAAACAAGCGACCCATTGCAGGAAATGATCCTGAGCTTGGTTCAGCAACAGGAATCTCTAAAGGATGTTGTTAACAGGTAATGTGGGACTCTGCCTTGTAAGCCTGTAGCACGTCTAGTTATTTCTAAAACACTCTTCAAAAAAACCTGTGTTTCTGTTTGTGAGCTTGTTTGGTTTAGACTGGTTTATTTAGCAGTAAGTGATGACCAGCATGAACATAAAAATGACAGTCACTTCTGTTTCATTCGGGATCTTTCAGTGTCTCAGTTCTAATTTCAAAACCAAATTCAACCAACCATGCTTAAACTTACACTCTTACACTTTGGATTTACTTGTGAGGAGGCACCTCTTGGAGCCAGTTAACAAGAGTTAAGACCCAGAGATGCAGGCAGAAACTAGTTTAGCCAAGACTGACGTGTAGTGGATAGCATTTGACAGGCTGAATATTATTGCTGCATCTATGATTATAAATGATCGTTTTGTTTGTAGCTTTTTAAATTGGTATTCCCTTGTTTTGATGCTTTTCACAGGGCTCTCTTCGTGTTGCCAGCTGCAGTTGCTGCTCCCCCGTGTTTGTATGTAGCAAATCCTCCCCCTTCCTATAGTCACAGACTGAAACTCCTCAAGCACAGCCTGAGGCAGAAGGCAGCTCCACACTTGCATCAGTTGCAAAAGCTGACAACTCCTCACTTGCTGCAGTTCCCCGACCTCCGCCTGGTGCAGTATGACTCAGGTAAAGGCGGGCATTTGCTGACAGTATTTCAGTAATTTCCTGTGTCACAGGAGTGGAATTCCTATATAAAACCATTATTGGTTTTCTTGTTTAAATTGTAGGAAAATTAGAAGCTCTTGCTGTCTTACTTCAGAAGTTGAAATCTGAAGGGCGCCGTGTGCTGATTTTGTCACAGATGATTCTGATGTTGGACATACTGGAATTGTTCCTGAATTTCCATTTCCTCACGTTTGTGAGGATTGATGAATATGCTAACCAGGAACAACGGCAGGTAAGTGTGCCCTAACAGTTGGCCACTGCTATAGCAATATTTGGTGCTCAGGCTTTTAGACACTACAGCAAGGGAAGGAAATTTGCCTCATTTCTTACTCAGTTTGAAACACTTGGACTTGTTTCAAGTTTTCGCTAAAAAGCTTTGGTTTGTATTGAGCTACAGTGAATTTTGTTTGTGTATGTGTTTATTTACTCCTTGCTTTGATTCCATTTTTGTAGGAGCTGATGAAAATTTTCAACAGAGACAAGCGCATTTTCTGTGCCATCCTTTCCTCTCACAGTCGTTCCACTGGAGTCAATCTTGTTGAGGCAGACACTGTTGTGTTCTATGACAATGATCTAAACCCAGTGATGGATGCAAAAGCTCAGGAATGGTGTGACAGAATTGGGAGATGTAAAGATATCCATATATACAGGTGATGGTTACAGTCAGATGATTTTATCTTAGTCTACATGGAATTTTTCAAGTGAGATCCTGTATGTTCTTGAGTTGTGTTTTTTTATTACATGAATTACTAAAAGAAAGCTTTAAAGTGGAGGTGGTAGTGTGTTTTTTTTCTGGGTCTGTACCAGAATTGAAAAAGCCCCTACAAACTACTGCATTTTAAGAGTCCTGAGCTACTCTCTAAGGACAATTTATCTTTCTGAAAGCTGATTTGGAAATGACTTGTCAGATTTCTATACTTTTTCCTTTTTTTTTTCTTTAGGCTTGTCAGTGGTAATTCTGTAGAAGAGAAACTTCTAAAAAATGGCACAAAGGACTTGATCAGAGAAGTAGCTGCTCAGGGAAATGACTATTCAATGGCCTTTTTAACACAGGTAAGTTAATATTCAGAATACATTGAAACACCCATGTTGCAGTGTTTAATAAATTCAAGCATCTGTGCTGGAGTGTTTAATAACAGTTTAGGAGAAGTCTGTTTGTGCTAGAATTAAATAGCAAGCATGTTGGATTTCATGATTGCTTGAACTCTCAGTGTTTGGGCCACATTCTCTCAAATACTGTCCATCTGCTTTCGTTCTGTTATTGCATAGTGATGCACAGACATGACCTCTGTGACTTAATATATTCTGATTTCTTCACCCTGCTGCAAAATTCTGCAGAGCTTGTGAGGATAAAGGTTTCAACAGCTTTAAAAATGTGAAGTATAAAGTTTGGGCATAGAGACATAGGCTCCCAGTTGCTGCTGTGAAGATGCATGACACAGTGACTGCACTGATGAAGCCAGTCCATCCTGGCTGGCACTCCAATGTATTAAAAAACAGAGTGCTGCCAAAAGCTGAATTAATTTCTCTTTTTTTCCCTTCTATTTATGAAGCAAACAATTCAGGAATTGTTTGAGGTTCATTCTCCTATGGAGGATTCTGGATTCAGAGTGAAAGCAGAAGAATTTGTAGTACTTTCTCAAGAGCCATCTCCAGCAGAAAATATTTCACCTAAAGTTGCAAGACCTTTCATAGAGGTAATTATTAACACATACATTAAAAATACATCTGTGCAACATCAGTATTATGGGTAAATTCTGTCAGTCTCTTTTTCTGGTAGCTTTACATTGTTTTGTCATTCTCTTTGTAACAAAGCTTCCAAAAGCCCACAGCTGAGTTTTTATACTTTCTGAGGGCTGTTTCTCTTGCTGCAGCAGAGACTTACTCCAGAAATTTGTGTTGCATTTCAGTGAACTTCCTATGGGGTTTCTTTCCATGGGTTTGAAATCTTAATTATTTTTAAATTATGTCCTGAAAGGCCCTCAACAGCATTGAACGAGAGGATGAGGAGTCAAACGATCACATACAAGAAATAGGATCTGAGTCAAGCATTGAACCTTTCATCTCAGAGCTCTACGAGACAAAATACAATGAAGAGCCCTCACAGCTGCAGGAGTTAGTTGCTGTGGTGGATCAGGTACCATGACTCTCTGTGAATATCTGGTTAAAAAGTAATGTGTAGTTCAAATATTTCAATTTCTTTGCAGTCTGCCCTTAAAGCAACTTTGTTGTCTGTGGGATTGATACTCTCATGAAATGAATGGGAGATCTCCCACTGATTTAAGATGTTAAGCATCAGAGAGGGAGATGAGCTTTAAGGAGAGCTTTGATACTTTAGATAATATTTCTTTTATTATCCTAAAACTAACGTTTTTTCCCCCTTGATATGTTCTGTCAGCTGACTCCAATTGAGAAGTATGCTTTGAATTACCTAGAGCTCTTCCACGGTTCAGTTGAGGACAATGAGCCACGGTTGAATGAGGTAAAACAACCAATCTTTTCTGTGTTGTTCTGTCACAGAACAACATTTATTATACTTTCAGTATGAAATGAAATTTTCTTCAGTGATGTGGAATATATTGTAGGCGCTTCTGTGATCTTTTCTTGCTGTAGTTTATGAAGATCATCATGTCTTACAGAGAGCTCATTATTCTGGGATTCTTTGGTTTAACCAGGTGTCAGTTCTTAATTTCTTTTTTATAAAATGGGAATTGCATTCGGCCTGGCTCAGCAAATATTTGTTGTACTCCATTGATAGCAGGGGGAAAATTTCATTAATTTCAGTGAGCCTGTGTTCTGGTTGTCTTTGTTGTTTAACTGAAATTCTCTGATGGCTTTATTTTGATGGTTTGAAAACCCTCAACAGAGATCAAGAAATGTCTTCTAAATGATTGTGAAAGTATGTGTTAAGAAATTGCTTACAATTTCTGTGCCTGAAAATGTCAAAGGTCAAGGAATTTATTCATAAAAATACAAATTGATGACTTCTAGTGTCTGTTACTGCATAAAGTTTCTAAGGAGTCTTACCTTCATCTAGATGGAACTGAAAAGTGCAAAGAAAGCTTGGGAAATCCAGCATATGAAGGAGTTAAAGGAAAAAGAGCAAAGAATGCTTTGGGAGGATGAAGAGGAACTTCTAACCTACACTCGGGAGGATGCATACCACAAAGTAATTCCTGATCAGTCTTGTTTTTCTTAATAGTGTGTTTCTTAACAGTTACTCTGAGAATATCTTTTCCCTTCAAAGTTCAGTTGCATCATTTGAACTGTGTTCTTTTTTTTTGCTGTGTAGGAATATGTCTATGAAGGTCCAGATGGACAAACCGAAATTATGCCGGTGAGTAAAAATAACACCAGGCAGCCTGAAGAGGCTTTTTATTTTCTTGAAACATAAAGATCAATGGAGATTTAATATTGCAGTACTTACAAATTTTGTTCTGTGCAGCTTTGGACTCCTCCTACTCCACCACAGGATGACAATGATATCTACATAGATTCTGTTATGTGCCTGATGTACGACACCACCCCTATTCCAGAATCAAAATTGCCTCCAGTGTATGTCAGGAAGGAGCGTAAACGACACAAAACAGATCCATCTGGTAAGTGTTTGCTAAAACTGTTCCGAGATGTATTGCTGGAAGTTAAAAAAACCAGGGGATTTTTCATATCTTCTACATGTCTGGTCCAGTAAAGATCAAATTTACAGGTTTGAAGAGATGAAATTCTTGTCTCACCATGGCCTTGAAGCAACAGAATCACTGAAAGGCCCAGTTCTTATGATGTGTCTTCTATTTAGACACATAGGTGTCCTTAAAGACAGTTTTAGAAAACAGACATTCTACTATGTGAGTTAAGACAAGGCTGGTCTTATTTTATACCAGGCTCTGTTTATTTGCTCACTGAGCTTTTCAGAGGCAGTGTGGAATACTCTACATGTAGGAGCATTTTGCAGCTGGAAGTAGAGGAATGAAAGAATGGCAGTATCTGTTTGCCAGTAATGTTTTTTTTTCTGTCTTAGCTGCAGGTAGGAAGAAGAAGCAGCGTCATGGAGAGACAGTTATTCCACCTCGTTCACTTTTTGATCGAGCAACTCCAGGAATGTTGAAAATGCGCCGAGAGGGCAAAGAGCAAAAGAAGAACATCTTGTTGAAACAACAGACACAGTTTGCAAAGCCTCTGCCAACTCTTGTCAAACCAGCTACTGAGGCTGGACAGGATAATCCGGAGTGGTTGATCAGTGAAGACTGGGCACTTCTGCAGGTCAGATGATACCAGCAGTTTCTGTTGTTATTATGTTGTTATTTCTGTACTTTATTTCTTCAAGGTTGTTTCTAATTCTTAATGGCTAGTTTGCCATTTTGCTGACATAACTCAGAACAGATTGCCTGTCATTTGTGTTCCTCTAAGGAAGAATTTAAGGTTAAACTACAAAATGTGTGATTAAGCCCTATTTTTGTTTTAGAAACCACTTACTATTAGTGTCAGAGTAGTTGTGCTGGCTGAACACAGGATAACACATCTAAGGTTCTCCTCACTTTTGAGAGGAGGGCAGCACTTGAATGGCAGCTCTCTTTTCCTCTCATACCAGTCTCCAAGGGTTTCCTTGCACATCAATCTGCATAATAGCACTTTATTTATTCTCTGTGGATGCAGGTGAACACAGAGGCTGAGCTATCTGTCTCACTGTGGTAATGGTGTGTGGACACGCAGATAAGGGTAGGTCTGGAAGGTGGTAACCATTTGTCATCTGAAGCTTTTGTGCCTTTATCTGTTGCAGGCAGTGAAGCAGCTGCTGGAGCTTCCTTTAAATCTTGCTGTTGTGTCGCCAGCACACACTCCCAACTGGGACCTTGTCAGTGACGTTGTTAACTCGTGCAGCAGAGTCTATCGCTCCCCAAAACAGTGCAGGAACAGATACGAAAATGTCATTATTCCAAGGGAAGAAGGAAAGGTGAGTTTACATAGAGTGATGCGTCTCTATTTTTTGCCTTAAGTTTGTAGAGTTTTTTTTCCTTATCTCCATAAACACTTGTGTTTTTTTTGTTAAACGTTTCAACAGTGTAAATAAATAACTTTTAAAAGATTTTTAAATTATTCTCATCAGGATTTCCACTTATTTTATGTGATTTCTTTGAAAAGAAAAAGCACCTGAACAAAATCTTCCACAAAAGATCATCTAACTTTCCTTCTTATTTTACAGCTAATGTACGAAGCTAATCCTAAAAAGAAGACAAAAAGTATTTATAAGGTGTGCATTGGTATTCTTTCAAAATCAAATCTAGACACTGTGGTATTTAGCAGCAATGGAGGTGGGCAGATAATTCATATGAGATCCATGTTGAGTGTTACTTGAGTTCTGAAACATCAATTAAAATTCCAGATTTATTTTTCCTTTCTTTGTTGATACAGTGGATTGACACCAGACTTCAGCTTTTGGATTTGATAGATAAATTTTAGATCATGCAAGAAGTTTGTGATTTCACTTAAACTGTAGTGGGTATTTTTTCACCTAACAACCACCATGTAACTTATCCTGATGGTACTTAAGATCTGTAAGAATAAACTTCATACTAGAGTCTAAGTGGATTACAAATATGTAGTGAATTTGATGCCTGAAACACCTTTTAGTAAATGAGGTTGTGATAGGACACTGCAGAAACAAAAATCAGTTCCATGACTATGAACACCTTCTTCCAAACCACACAGCAATTTAGTGCCAGAGCTGGGCAGAGAATCTGGAACTTCTGCTGTAGTCCCATTCTCTGACTGATAAGGAGGTTTGTCCCTGACTGGCAGTTTCTGCTTAGGAGAAGCCAAATGTTAGAGTGGCATGGTGTGTGGATGTTAACATAGCTTTGTTGGGAGAGCAGTGCAGTGATGGTTTTGTTTTATTATCTTACGTGTGCGCTGTGCATAACTATAAACTAATGGGCTCCTGGTTTGGGTACTGAATTAAACTTGCAAAATCTAAACTAAAGCAAAGATTCTTTTTCAAATTAGAGTTTGCCATTTTGTATGTCCCCAAGTGCTGATGCCAGTGTGACCGTGAGAACTGCTCCTTATTTTGCTCTTTCTTTATATATCTCCCATAGAGTTTTGTGTAACAGTAAGTTATCAGTGACACGAGGCAGAAACCAGTCTGTGATAGATATGTTGGAGGACGTTTTTAAATAATCTACAAGCTCACCCTGTTTATACATAGACAAAATGCCATGTGGGTGTGTTTGCAATTGAAAGTTGGTTTGTTTTCTTTTTTTTAGACTAAAAACAGCCGCCCACTTCGTACCAATCAGATCTATGCTCAAGATGAGGGTGCAACCCACACGCAACTCTATACTAATCATTTTGAGATGATGAAAATGATTGCAGGGAAAAGAAGTCCACCTATCAAACCTCTGTAAGTTTACTTGGGATCATCTGATCTCCTGGAAACTGTGCTCAGAATTGCTCTCACAACCAAGAGTTATTCTACAATCTGTTTCTCTATTCTTGATCTCTCTCCCTGTGTCCTGTGTTATTGGACACCTTCAATGTGTTCAGGTTAGACTTTACTCACTGCAAGAATTTGCTCTTTCTTATTAAGAGCAGCACAGAACTGAGTTGGTTGGGGTTTTTTTTTTAATCTACTTTATATCCATTTGCCTGAATTGTAAACTTTTAGTTTGTATGCTGCTTAGTAGTACATTCTTTTCTATGTATCTTCCTGCAGTTTTTCTGTATTTATTTTTCTGTATTTATTTTCTGTATTTTCTGAGTACTTCCTAAAATGTGTGTCTGTATGCAGGCTCCAGTACTGGTTGGGAGTATCATGAAAACTTCACCAAAATTGCAGTGTCATAAGCTAAAATGTGTGAAATGAAATATTGGTTTTAAGCTTTTCCTGTCTCCAGTAACACAGTTTTGCTCAATTTCAGGCTTGGCATGAATCCTTTCCAGAAGAATCCAAAGCACGCATCGGTGCTTGCAGAAAGGTGGGCACTCCCCGTCTTACAAGAGTTATGAATTGTCTAAAAGTGCTGTCTTTCCTTTCCTTTTTAGCTTTCAGTTATTTTTAACTACTGTGTGCTTTGCCTTATCGTTGTTTGTAGTGGAATCAACTATGATAAGCCACTTCCTCCAATCCAAGTCGCGTCCCTCCGAGCAGAACGTATTGCCAAAGAGAAAAAGGTATGGTCTCCATCTCAGCTGCATATAGGACTGAAGTCACTAAAACATTTGACAGCAGAGGAGGTATGAGCAAAGGGACAAGTTTGGTGATACAGCACATGTTATGAGCAGCTGCAAATTGTTCTCATACTTGGACATCTAAGATGTCCAAGGCCCAAAGTGGGACCTTTCTTCAGGACTGTTGTCACACTCAGGCTCATTAAACAACAAGGAGCATCTTTTTGGAAAAGATATTTAAAACATGTAAAAATCTAGTTTTATTCTTGACCATTCTGTAGCCTTCTTTCTTACATTATTCAGAAAGAGCTCCTTGTCCTTGCTTGTGGGTGGTAAGTTGCTTGCTGTGCTATGCTCTAAGCTCTAAGCTTGTGGTTTGAAATTAGTCAGGTCATGCAACCTGGACTTGGAGAGTGAAGGCTACCTCTGCACACACACATATTTAATATGTGGTTAGAATTAAAGGGGTTTTGTTTGTTGCTTTATTTTGTGTTTAAAAACCTTACATCCTGCTTGTTACATGGGGAGGACTGAAGCTCCTGTTTGCCTTCCAGGCGCTGGCTGAGCAGCAGAGGGCCCAGCAGCAGACAGGCCCCCAGCCCCAGCAGCAGCAGGCGGGGCAGCAGCCAGCACAGCAGCCCACGGTGCAGCAGGCACAGGCCCAGCCTCAGCCACAGCCACAGGCACAGGTAGTTCAGCAGCCACAGGCAGTGGTGCAGACTGCAGTCACTACTGTGGCCAACACAGCAGTATTGGTAAGAAAGGGAGAGCTTGCTGTCTGATGTAGTAGCTTCAGCTCTTCTGTGTGTGCCATATTTGTGTTGGATTTTCTCTGGAAAGTGAGAATTTTAGGTCAGTATAGTGAGATAAAAGATATTTCTTTCTTTGTTCCCCGGCTATGTTCTATTTTCCTCCTTTATGAAGACTGTTTGTACCATTGTAGCTATAGGTGTTGGTGTTCTGAGGTGGAAAAACACCATGCAAAGATCTTTTCCTTTTTCAGTTTTATTTAAGGAAGTCTGAGTGAATACATTTACACAGTCAGTGAAAAGTATTTATACAGAGAACTTGGAGAATAAAGAGAACATAACTGTAAGAACTACTCTGTTAAATGAGCTTAAAAATCAAACCTTTGTTAACTTTTGCAAGGCAAGTGGAATGTTACATCCTACAGGATATACCATGGTGGTTTTACTGTGAATTCATGCAAATTTTCCATGTCTTAAGTCTAGAATCTTGTTTTAATGAATCTGATGACTGGTCTGAAGCTTTTGTATTTAGAACCCATCCAGTTAGCACACTAATGTGTGCAGGCAGTGGTGGTTTTATTTTGCTCATTAAAGGGCAGGAATACTACAGCTTTTGCAGAAAGACACAGAAGATGGGTTCTGACCCATAAGTCTTGCTATGTATCCAGTGCCCAGTGATGTTCCTGTGTGAGGGGTTGTCTGTGGTGTGCCAGAGGAAGATACTGCTCCCTTCTTCTGCAACAGGGATGTCAAGTGACCAGTGTTTGCCACACACTTACTGGTCTAGAACTGCTCGTTAGTGTAGCAGAATCCTAATCTATACATTAGCTGTTGTTGATCTGTAGAACCAACAAACAACTGCAGAAATATCTGTGTGTTCTGTTGCATTTTTCCTACTTTGTCACTTCTGGACTACAGCATTGTGTTAAACAGCATGGTTAGAGTGAGAGCTGTGTTCAGTTTTTTTCCTGTGGTTTTTCTGAACTGTTACTTTAATTGTCTTCTAATTAGGCGGGCACCATCAAAACAGCAGTTACGGGCACGAGCATCCAGACTGGTAAGGAGACTTGATAATGGGACACTGGAGATATTGGGACATTTGGACTTTTTGTTTTCAGAACCTCACATTTAATCCTGGCTTGCTTTCAGCCACAGTGAGTGGAAATGTCATCGTGAACACCGTTGCTGGGGTCCCTGCTGCCACCTTTCAGCCCATCAATAAACGTCTGGCTTCACCTGTTATACCTGGGACGTTGACTGTGAGTAGATCATGTCTAGTTGTGTCCCTGGGCTAATCTTGGTTACCTGATTTATCAGCATATCTGTTTTCTTCTTTTGCTTTCCACGTTGTCAGAAATCCTGCTTCTGGCAAATTTCATGCACATCCATCCTGGGGTTGTGTATCCAACCCCTCTCCCTTACCAAAGCATCAGAACATGCTGGAAGAGTTAATCAGAAAAAAACGCTTAATACCATTAAAAATAGATTATGGATGAGTGCTGTTAAAAGCCATGTATTATGTCATGATCATTTTCAGGCTGTAACCCTTTTGTGCTTTGGATCTTTATCATTATTTTAATGGTCTAGGACTATGGAAGATAAAGCAAAATATTGAAAGGTACTAAAGTCAAATTTCTGTAACGTAGTGAAGTGTTTGATGACCAGCCTGTTTGAAAAAGATTTACCCAGGTGCTGATTTTTAAGCCACATCCAAACAAATCAAAGTATAAGAAAGATTTGGGCCTTTTTCGCTCTGTGTTTGCTTATAAAACTGTACAATCCATTTCCAGAAGGTTCCCTAGCTTCCTGTGAGGCCGTGGGCAATGCTGAGTGTGTTCCTTTTGCAGACCTCGGGGGGCACAGCGACCGCCCAGGTGGTTCACACGCAGCAAAGAGCCGCGGCGGCACCGGCCGCCTCCAGCGAGCTGGTGACCATCGCCTCCACCCAGGGCGTGCGGGCCGTGACCTCGGTGACAGCGTCCGCCGTGGTGACCACCAACCTCACGCCTGTGCAGGCCCAGACCAGGTCCTTGGTCACGCAGGTGACACCAGGTAACGATCGTGTGTTCACGGGACTTTTGCCAGGGGTGCATAAAGGACCCCGGAGTTTCGGTGTGTTGTTAGGTCACCACAGCCCCGCAGTATTGAAAGTCTGGAACACAAACAGGGCTGGGACTTTAACTTGCTTTATTGTCGGTGCTCAGATTACGTTTTTATCCAGTGTTTCTGGATAAAGTGTTGCAGCAGAGAGCTGCTTGCCCCCTAGGCATTGCAATTTGAAAAGATTATTAACAATCTAGCAGTAAAATGTTAGAATTGACTGTCTCCACTAAAAACCATTTTGAAGACAGGCACATGTATTTTATTATTTACTCTGCTTTTACATCATTTTTATGGTAATGTATTGTTATTTGTAGTAAGTCCACAAAGTGTGCTGGAGCAGAAAAATATGCATTTTAACAGCTTGACTTTTCAGGTGAAATGAATGAATTACATGGAATGTTGAAAAGCTTTCTTCAGAGCGTTTTGCTTTTTCTTTATTCACAGCTACACCAACAGTCCAGTTGTCTGGCAAAACCATCACCCCTGCTCACTTCCAGCTTCTGAGGCAGCAGCAGCAGCAGGCTGCTCAGGTGCAGGTCCCACAGATCCAGGCTCAGGCACAAGCCCAGTCTCCAGCTCAAATAAAAACCGTAGGGAAATTGTCACAGGTGAGGAAATGCTTCTGAAGTTACAGGGCACATTGCTCTCATTATTCCTGTAAGCATCATTAGCAGTGTGTGCTGTATCCTGTTTTCTTGGGATACAGTGAAATGTGTTTCTCTCTTAAATTTCATCCTACCAAAACTGCATGCAGGCAGTGAGTCTGACAGCCTTTCGACAGTACCACAAGGGCAGGATGTAAAGCACTTCCTGTTACTCACTAGCAACCTGTTGTGTAAAGAGTTACATTCTTAGCTCCTTGATCTTAACTATAGTCTGATATAGAATGTTTCTCCTTTTAAGCTTCGGATTCCTCTGCATTTTTTTCCTGTAATGTAAAACGTTTGAAAACTACGGAAGTGTTTGATTTTTGCAGGAGCAGCTGATCAAGTTGCAGAAGCAGAAGCTGCAGCTCCCCCAGCAGCAGGCAGGGCAGCAGACACAGCAAGGGGCACAGCAGCAAACAGCACAAGTGCAAGTGCAGCAGCAGCAGCAAACCCAACAGCTCACTGCAGTGACAGCCCCTCGTCCTGGCGCGGTGCTCACGGGCACCACTGTGACCAACCTGCAGGTCGCTCGTCTCGTAAGTTGGCTTTGACTTTGCAAAAACAAGTCTTAAACATCTGACTTTCTTTGCTGGTTTAAATGAGCTGGGTACTGATCATTCACACACACAAGTGCCCTTTGCATCACTTAGGCAGTACTAAAGAGACAGCTGTAACATAAATAGCTTTACCCACTGATACTATCTCTGAGCTGTCTTCCTGTACAGGAGCCAATATGTTTAGAAGCATTTACAACTATCACTTTGTAATGACCTGTTATATGCAGCAAAAGTTTTTGTGCCAGTACAATAATCTTCATTCCTTACTGCTTAGACTCGTGTTCCTGCTTCCCAGCTTCAAGCACAAGGACAGATCCAGGCCCAAACTCCACAAGCAGCCCAGGTTGCTCTGGCAAAGCCTCCGGTGGTGTCTGTCCCAGCTGCTGTTGTGTCATCAGCAGGAGTCACTACACTCCCTGTTACTGTTGCAGGCATTAGTGTTGCCATCGGGCAGCCACAGAAAGCAGCAGGTATGTGAACAGGCTTACGAAAACATAATAAAATTTTAAATCACACTTTTCTGAAAGTGGGATGTTTTAAGTAATGTCTTCTGTGGGACGCTCACACTTTTTCAAAACTGAAGTTGTAGAGGTTGCATTCCCCTTTGTTTCAGAAAAGAGGATTGTTCTTACTCCATTTAACCTGGAGGTTGGTATAATTCTTTAGCCAGATGTGGTTGAGGGTTTTTTTAAATCTTTATATGACAGTAGGTGAACAGGTGGAATTTTAAAAATAAAGACATAGTGATTTTGTAATTTTTTTATAATGCAAACTGGAAATTAGAAGAACTAGGAAGATTATTATTAGAACATGNCGTAATTTTTTTAAAATGCAAATTGGAAATTAGAAGAATTGTATTTCATAACAGTCTCCTCTAGTATGGACAGAATTTTTCCAGTAGGAAGATTATTATTAGAACATGAAGTTAGCTTACTCATGCCCTTAGATAAGAAATTTTCTCCAGTGTCACAACCCATATGTCATATTCCCATTAAAACCAGTGGGTTATTAGTGCTCAAAGCTGTGCAGCTGTATAAGCCTATAAAAAGCAGAATCTGTGTTTGCAAGCTGTGATTACTGGGGCAAAGCAATACTGTTCCAGTTCTAATTATTTTTGTAATTTTCAGGAGGCCAGACAGTGGTTGCACAGCCACTGCATGTCCAGCAGCTTCTGAAACTCAAACATCATCAAGCAGCACAGCAGCAGAAAGCAATCCAGCCCCAGGTTGCACAGGGACAAGCTACTGTGCAGCAAAAGGTACAATTGTTTGCTCTCCCATTACATGATGCAGTGCTTCTGTGGCTGGCAGACTTTGGCTCTGGGTGCTGAGGAGACTCCCAGAGAGTCAGTCAGGATTTCTAGGGGTGATTCTTAAGAATATCTACTGAGAACAGGTTCTCATGTGCCTTGTCAGGTGCTTAATTATCTTTTCAGGAAGGTGGTTGGTTGGGTTGGTTTGATTTCTCATGCCCCAAACAAAGATTAGGATTCTCCTTAGATACTTCTAATACAGTGACATGTGGAAAATTCCCAAAGATTTTCACTGTTTATGGTACAATTTGTGCAAGATGTACTTTTTCCTGAAATGTCATATTCTCATGTACCGTGAGAATATCATGATCATGAGAAGGCCACCCCAATGTGGCTTTTTGGAAGTGCATTATTTTATGAGTGTTCTGTGTGAGAGAGACCTTTTCAGTAAATACATTACTTAATTTGAATACTTGTACAAATGTGTGAAACCTTTCATCTAGTGCTCATTTTGCTATTACTAATCCTGGGAGGAATTTTTTGTTTCAATAAATAAATGTAATTACTCTTGTTAGCAACATACCTATTATTTTAAATCTTTTGTGGTGATTGATGCCTTTTTCTTTTCTCTTCTGCAGATAAATGCTCAGCAAGTTACGGTCCAAACCCAACAGCAGACTTCACAGCAACAAAAAGTAACTTATGCTACACAACCTGCCATTAAAACACAGTTCTTAACAACTCCAATTTCCCAAACTCAGAAACCAGGTGGAACCCAGCAAGTGCAGGCCCAGATTCAGGTACAGGTAACACAGGTTTACACCTTAAACTGTACAGTGACTGGAGAATTGTAAAGATGACAGGTGAGGCAGCATTTTAGCACCCACTCATATTAATTCTAGTCACATGTTCATTTAAATTGACTTTTTAATAACATTCATTGGTGCTGAATATGTGGCCTTAAAGCAGGTCAGAGGAACTATGAGCTGTAAGTGCACCTTTCCTCTTTGAAATAAAAAAATGGAGTCACTCCCTTTTATGAAGCAAGGGATTCCATACAGCATTTACTAAGGAAAATTCAGCCAGAGTTCTTCCTGTTTCTGGCAGCCAAGTGTAGGTGACAGCTCACTTATTTTCTTTTCTGCATAACTGAATCAATCTAACCAAGGAGAAAAAGAAGGGGGCTAGAAATTGGAAGAATTACTCTTTGAAAAGTATTTCCCATATAATGTAACCCATTAGAACTCATGTGCTTCCTTCAATTTTATAGATAGGAGGAAATGAGTGTGTTGTAGTTAAAATAGAAAATACGGCTTCTCCTTTTCCTCTCCTAGTTAAGTTCTTCAATTCACTGATCTCAAATGTTTTACAAACATTCAGTCTCACTGTAAATGCCAAGCTACAACTTATCATGAACAGGCCTTTGGAAGGGTTTTCACTTGGTAGCAGTTTTGCCAGTTTTGTTCCTTTAATAGTTTTTTATTTTGACCCGATCTTTCTTTATTTCACATCACTACAGGTTGCAAAACTCCCACAAGTGGTCCAGCAACAGGCTACTGTTGCCAACATTCAGCAGATGGTTTCAGTTTCCCAACAGGTGGGTTTAGCACTTGTCAAACATAGCACTAGAAACGTGATCCTACTGAAAGCTCATTTATTTGGAATGTGTGTATTTTTTGCCTTATGTGTGGCATAGGCAGTGTTTGTGAAGCCTATAGCAAGTGCCATTCTATAAAAATGAGTCTTGAACACTGAGTCAGCTGCTGTATATTCTCTAGCCTAAAACTTTGGTAGGTGGAGCAGTGTTTGTTCATCACTGTAGATAAGCTGAAAAAGAGATTTTGAAGAATTTTTTTTAGAGTTTGAAAGAATTTTTAAAAATTGGTTTCAAGGTAGCAAATAATTGAACTAATGAGCACCACCTGAGCTTTTTCTACAGAAATTAGGACAAATCGAAGGTTACAAGTTGTTTTGTTCCAGTTCACAAAGCTGTGCCAAGTGCTTTGTAAAAGTCAGAACAGTGTGGTAGCTGTTCCAAAGCTGTTCCTAGCCGGGACTATGGCAAGAGAAGGTCAGATGGTTTGGTTTCCCCTCCCCTAATTACCAGGCGGTTTAATTAACACTGTTTAGAACAATGTCATCCAAATCGTTAGCAACAGGCATAACTTAGGCAGTAGATTGGCAGGAATGATTTAACTTTGGATGGTGGGTGAAATTACTGCCTTCAGTGCACAAAAATCGGAGCCAATCGCTTCTTAATCTCTCACAGTTTATTGTGCAGTGTTTTAGTGCAGAATAAAATCTGTGACTCTTTATCTTAAAATGATGATGAAGTGGTATAAGCTGACTAATAATCACCTCAGATGTGAATGCTTCAAGGGCAAGGTAGACAGCAGGGAGTAGAAACCTCATCAGTCAACACAGGTTGAGTTGTCCTTTGTAGTCAGTAAGAGCTCCTAGATCATTTTCAAGTCATCAATGTTGGCATAACTCTGGGACTGTGGGAGTCTGTGGTAAAAAGAAAAATAGTTTCCCTCCCACACACACCAATGACATCAGTGGCAGTAGGATTAGGCCATGATAAGTACTTTTAAAACTTATGCTCCTGATGTGTATGTGGCATTCTTTTTACCTGCATTTGTAGTGCTTCCCACTGGATTCCTTTTGGATCAGTCAAGAGGTAATTTTTCTCTTGGAGAAGCCTTGTAGCTTTGTTTTGCTTCTGCATCTGACAAAGGCAGCTGAAGCAGCTCAGTTTTCATTACCTTGTCCTCTGAACAAGGAGATGTTGATTTCCCCCCTCCGCCTTGCTTTGGATGGAGTTATGAAAATTAGATTTCTGGATGGAGCTCAAACTACTCTACCCTAAATTGGCAGTAGAGACTGGCAGCTGTTGTAGTCTTGAAAGGGTAATGGCTGGGTCTGGAAGGCCTCAGTTCCTTTATTTATTGTCACAATATGGGTGCAGAGTCAGCATTTTAACCTCTTTGGTCCTCTGTTTGTCCCTCTGATCTTTTATCTGTTCCTTCACTTCTGCTTCTGCATTACAGAAATTTTCCTGTATATCCAGTAGGGTTTCTATTACCTTCCATCTGTCTTCTGAATGTGTCTGAGGGCATGTCCTTGGATTTGCGCTGCAGAGGTCTGAGTTACAGGCATGTTGGCTCTTAGTTCTGATTTATAAGGCTCTAGAAAATGTGACAGAATGGTGTTTCTCAGTGATCCCCCAGAGCTGAAATTCCTGGAGTCCCTCCCAGCCTTCCTGTTTTTGTCCAAGATGTTTGTCAGTTAAGAGAGAAAATACTTAAATAAGTAGGATTCCCTCTGTAGAACAGAAATGTAATGAATGCTCAGTTTAATGCCAAACTATTCTTTTGTAACTGCCCTGTCATCCTGATGTCTAGGTACAGGCTCAGCCCCAAACTGTGACACTTTCTCAGACGACAGCAGGTCAACAGCAGGTTCAGGTGATCCCTGCAACAACCGCTACCGCTCAGGTCGTCCAGCAGAAACTGATCCAGCAGCAAGTCGTGACAACAGCATCTCCCCAGGTTCAGGCTCCAGGTGTACAGAACCCAGCCCAGACACCAGCAACACCTGAGGCCCAGAACCAGCAGGCAAAAGTGCAGATGAGGACACCGACTGTCAGACTAAAGGCACCTACTAAACCAAGTTGAAATAATGCAATAACAGGGAAACAGCATTTCTTGTTTGCTGAGACAAGTGAGAAGCTACTCCAAACATCCAAATGAAGACAAAACGCCTTTATTTTTATTCTTTTTTTTTGTAGCAGAAGGTTTCTTGCTGGTGAACATTTAAACATGGAAACTCATATAAGTTCAGTGTATTAGCAACTGTTTAGCACTCAAAGCTGTCACTTTGTACAAGATGCGTTCTGCCTGTGTTCTCTGTGCTCCTTCAAACCAGACAAAGCAAACATTACTTAGGTCTAAATTCTGCCCAGCTTCTCCAAAGTGAAATGGTAATATGCCATAAATGTCAGTAAAATCCATCTGTGTTAACTTACCACACCTGCCCATGGGAATATGCAGCCCTTTGCTGTAGTTTGATGTGTGCTCAGTATCCTCAGTGAAGCCACACAAAGAACCAGGTGTGGCTGATACAGTGTTTTCCATCTGTACGAAAGCTGTGTGGTATTCCAGAGGTAAATTCCTCTGGAAGATCTAACGAAGATTTGAAGTGCTCCCTGCAAAGTTTAGCCAGTAAATGTGAAAACCTGTAAGTACATGTAATTAGAAAGGAAAAAAAAAGTTTCATTCTCCATTTTTGTAAGTCTTTTAAAATGTTTGTTAGTAGTTTTGTGTACAGTTTATTGAATCACCCAACCTGTGTGCTCACTCTCATATTTCACTTTAAGATAATGGATATTTTAGGCATGAATTGAGTAAATACTGTGTTGATAGTAGTTGTGTACTGCAGTGTAGTCCATTCTTTTTTTTTTTTTGTGAAAGAATTGTTCAGTGGGTACAGCTAAACAGATGATTGTAGCTGTTTCTCATGGGACTTCTGTCATGGAAAATGTCCAACTGATAAAATTTAATCTCTCAGCTTCATTCTGCTCTTGCAACATGTTTAAATGTTCAGTACTTTTTACTCGGCTTTCAGCTTGGGGGGTGGGGGGCTGGGGGAGGGGGAATAGTGAAATTAAATCTAAGACTTAATTCTTCAACTGTGTAAAGAGTAAGATCTAACTTTTGTACTATTCTTTTACTAAAGCTAACGATGAATGTATCTTCAGGTGGGTATTTTGGATGTGAACAGAGCGTGGCCTCTTCCTCCAAATCAGTTTGCCTTATTGTTATGGAGAAAAAAAAAGAAGCAAAAAGCTGCATAGAACTGTGAGGGTTTTCTTTACTTTTCTTGCATACAATGAAAAACACTTTGCAAACAGCACTGAGTGAGGAATCAAAAAGCTCTTGGTGGCTTGAAGGGATTTACTTTATTTTGGCCACAAAACTGCCCAATGTGTAAAATCCAGACAAAATTACAACATTCCTTTTCTGAGATGGTTTTTAAATTATTTTTCCATTCTGTGATCTTTTTACTCTTTTAGGAGGGCAGCCTGTTTAAGGGCAAGAAAAGCATATCTTTTGTTTTTACTTCTGTATGTCCACACATGTTGATACCTGGAAATCCACATGGCTTAAACAGGGAAGCATATCCACCAGCTCCTCTGCGCTGGGATAGGTACAGCCCATTCTGTTCACATCACAAATGTAAACATTGGCTTAGGCAGCGGTCCTGATTTTTTTTGGTTGTTTTATACCTCTTTTGTCTTGCATCCTTTTTTTTTTTTTTTTTCCCTTTTTTTTTTTTCTTCTTTTTTTTTTTTTTTTTTTTTTTTTTAAGACCTTCGGGTCTGCAAATACAAGGGCATTAGGGTTTTTTTAAAGCTGTTTTTGCATGCAGTAGTATTCTCCTGACCCTGCCGAACCGCTGGTGCCATTACCAAAACTCCATGGCGAGCCACAGAGCTGGGATTGCTGGCAGTGGAGTAGTTTAAAATGCAAAGCAATTGCAGTGGTAATGGATAGTGACACTGTGTACAGTATAGCCTTGATCATCTAAAACTGTTGCTTAGTTAGCCCCAGTTTTACTTTTAAGTGTTTAGCTTTTATTATGTGCATGAGTGTCGCAGGGGGGTGGGTGGGGGGAACAGTTCCAGCAGTGGGAGAGCTGTTGGGTGCATAGTTGTGCTGGTCCGATTTTGTGTCTAAAGAGGCGATCGTTTCTTGTTTAGGTCAGTTGATGAAGATAAAAGTCACCTTTATTTTCTTTTTCTTTTTTTTTTTTTANTTTTTTTTTTTTTTTTTTTATTTTATTTTATTTTACTTTTCGATGTGTCTTTCTCCCTGGAGAGCGTGTTAGAAAGTCAACCTGTACATAAAGTGATCAGCCTTTGTACTCGACCCAGTAGGATGATAAGGAATAGTGCTGTATCCTACCTGAAGGTGTAATAAAGTGTACATTTTTATACCGCAGCCTCGCCCTGCCCTTCTGTGCCGCGGGAGGGGCGGAGGGTCGGGGAGCGTCCCCTCACCGCGGGGGCTGTGGGGCGGGAGGACGGGCCGGCCCCGGCCCCGCCTGCGGGCGGAGCGCCCGCCGCTCCTCCTCCTCCTGCCGGCCCGGCACCC
>VYXB01004899.1:44530-61771 GCA_013397135.1 Pachyramphus minor
CAGCATGGCGAAGGCCGCCTCGCTCGCCGCCAGCCTGGAGGCCGTGCTGGGCAGCCGCTCCAACGCCAACCGCGTCTTCGAGATCCTGGAGCCGCTGGCGGTGCGGGACGGGACGGGAAGGGAGCGGGGGAGTGTGGAGCGGGGCTGTGAGGGGAGCGCGGCCGCTGCTCAGACACGCTGTTCTTCCCCAGGCCCAGGAGGAGGAGGAGGACATCGTGAGCGCCGCCAGGACCTGCAGCCGGCTGTTCGGGGCGCTGCTGGAGCGCCGGGAGCTGTTCGTGGGGCCGCTGCCCGCCCAGGACACCGCTCTGGCCGGTGAGCCCGGGCGGGCGCTGCCGCGGGGGGCGCGGGGCGGGCGGGCCCTGCCCGAGCCTCAGGCGTGTGTGTGTCCCACCCGCAGATCGGTACAGCGCCCAGGACAAGTACAAGATATGGATGAGGCACCGCTACCAGGACTGCGTGGGCTGCCTGGGCGAGCTGATGGGGCACGACGCCTTCCAGGTCAAGGTGGGTGCTGAGCCCGCTGTTGACTCGGGGGGGTCCCTGGCGTATATCGCCCCATATTTCGGTGTGGGAGGGCAGGCAGTGCTGTAAGACATCGCCTGTGTCCCAGCTCACCTCTGCTCACCTGCGGGCATGCAGTTTTCTCAGGGGATAACATCCTAGTTCCTTCTTTCTCCTTTTGAAGTTGCCTCCTTTGGGTGTGATTCCTGGTGTCCTTATTGAAGTGAGTTTTTTGTGTGTTGTTTTTTGAAAAGGAATTGTCACTCTGCACCCTCATGAAGTTTGTTGAATTAGAGGCACAGTATCCATTGATCGAAATAGAGTGGAAGGGGACTTTGACTTTTCCTTGTGACCTCCTTAAGGTAAGCTGCGGAACTGAGAAGTTCCTCCTGTCAGTGACCTGATGGTTTCGTGTGCCGCAACCACCTCAGCTCACTCTCTGCTCCAGTGCTGCAAGAGACTGACGTGGTGCTTTCCTTTACAAACCCTTTGGTAGGTGGTTGTTGATGGTTTGCTTCCTGTAAATGAGGATGCTTCACTCCTGATCTCTCGCTTTCAAGAGTACATGGAGTACGATGACGTTCGGTACTTTGTCATGAAGGCAGTCACTGCCAGTATTGGACAAGTCATGCAAAAGACAAAAGAGGTAACAAATTGTTACTGGAGAGATGGCTCTGGATTGTGTATTTTGTCTCTGAAGCAGTAAGGCATTAGTAGTTGATATGTTTATATGTTTGGTTTTTTTTCTCAGAGGCCGCTGCCCTTTTACCAGCAGAATGTATTTTCCCTCATTTCGCCCATTAACATGCCAAACAAAGAGTCTGACATGGTCAAATTTATGGTGAAGCAAGGTTAGTAAGCTCCACATATGAACTGTGGGTGGAAAGTCACATTTAAGATTTTTGTTGTGTAAAGTTTGTTAATGACAAATGTCTGATTCTGAACAGTGTTAAAAATCCACATTCCTCAGTCTGCAGAGGGGTCTGTCATGGCCTTGTTTCAAGACAAGGACATAAGCCCAAATTTTTAGGATACCTAAGGGCTAAAGAAAAAAGGCAGATCTTAATTTTTTGAACATCCATTCCAAGTTCAACATCTGTCTTCTATTTCTCCTTAGAAAATCGTGAGGAACTGAAAATGTCAAAGCTGCAGGTAACTGTTCATTTGGTGCCTTAGAATTGAAATTGTATCTGTTTAAAATAGAGCTTCATCTACACCGTGTTTTACTGACTGTTTGCAATTCTCTTTTAAGGCACACAGGCAGGTGTTTGAAAAAATGTGGCTCACTTTTTTAAAGCACAAGGTGAGTGTTACTTCTGCCACTGATCTGTATCACTCTTTAATTAAAGATCCTTAGCAATTACAGCAGTCCTTGCATGGAGCTCCTGGAGGGACCACAGTGTGCTTTCAGTGTCAGATGGGAGCAGCCCACTGAGCATTTCTGGTGGATCATTCTGCCAAGAAACCTGACCTCATGTATGGTTTGTTTCTTCTCCTTACTCTCAGCCTTCTCTCCCCAAAAAAGGGTGCTTGTAAGGGTGATCTGCAGCATAGCAGCTTCTCTGCACCAGTTGAAGCTCCCACAGCCTTTTTCCTGGCGACTTTCCCTTCTGAGCTGTGATGACACTGTTAGTTGTGAGCACCTGCTTCTTTGAATGAACTTGGTTGTCAGGTGTCACTTGTAAACTCTCCCATTTGGGAACTGCTGCTGGAAGCTGTTCTGTATTGTCCTGGCACATTCCCTTTTGCTTGTGCTTTGCTTTCTTGAGCCACAAGTTGCTGCTACTCTGAGTTTTCCCTGCAGTGATTGTTTCCCTGTGCTGTTTCATCCTTCACAGCTGCCCACTGGCCTATACAAGAAGATTCTTGTCATTCTGCACGACTCTGTCCTGCCTTACATGAACGAACCCACTCTCATGATGGACTTCCTGACAGTGGCCTATGGCATAGGTGAGTGAGAACAGGCTTTTATCCTTTGTCACACCTACCTGCAGCAGGGGACACACGGACTTGGAAGCTCTGCTGGATGCAGCACCATGGCCTGGAGGATGGAAGAGATGTGCTTTTGGCTGGGATGTAGAAAAGGAATTAGGGTGAACTCCATTGTCCCTGAAAGTGAGATGATTTTACCTGTGTTTGTCAGTGTTGTTGCTTCTTGTGTGTAAAGAAAATTTTATTTAAGGTTTTGGGAATAGTAGAATACTGGACTGATTTCTTTTAAATACAGAGTTCAGCCAGCACTGCTGATACCTGGGCTGCATCCAAACACAAGATTCACAGATTCCTGTAGTAATGCCCTTTCTGAGGAGACCTCTGCCTCTCCAGTGTGGCTTTGTTGGGGATTTAGAGGAGCACATTTTTGTATCTCAGTCATTGAGAGATTTTTCTCCTAAACTACAGCTTAATCTTTCTAAGAAACTTGGGAGCCTCTGAAAGGTTGTAGATGAAATTGTTTCACCTTTCAGCCATCACACTGGCTCCAATTTCAGGTACTCAGTTTTGTGTTCCTTCTGGGAAGGTTTTATCATACAATTTGAAGCTGATTTTTTTTTCTAATTGTTTTTATTGTGTTGATTCCTGCTTGCTTTGTTACAGGTGGAGCAATCAGTCTTCTAGCCCTAAATGGATTATTTATTCTGATTCATCAGCATAATCTGTAAGTAAAAAGAACATACTGTTTAAAGGAACATGGGGTTTTGCATTTATATCTTTATGTAAGAGGAACTGAAATGGATTTGCCACACCTTCAGGCTTAGAAATTCCCCAGTGAGAAAGCCAAACTGCCTAAGAGGCTCAGCTGTTTGGATGCTGAGCTCTTTTGATGGTCTCACTCTTTTTACAACTGAGCCTAAATATCCCCTTCTCTAGATTGTGGTTGCTCAGCACTTTAAAATCAATTTGCATTGATTTGATTACATAGTGAAGCCATGTCTTTGGTGTCCCTCTCACTGGATCCTGTACTATTTTGCAGTCAGTGGACATGGCTTCACAGCCTGAAAATGGCTGGGCACTGCAAGAGCCATGAATTCACCTTACAGCTTGTTTTCAAGGGGCAGAAAAGAGAGAAGCCCAAGAGAGCTAAACAGAGCTCAGCAGTGGTCTGGAGTGGTCTTTCATTAGAGAAAGCACAGAAGCATTTAGACACAGTGTAGTCCCCCTGTACACCACTCATGGATGTGTTAATTTCCTGTTTTTTAACAGGGAGTATCCTGACTTTTACAAGAAGCTGTACAGTCTGTTAGACCCTTCCATATATCATGTGAAGTACCGAGCTCGCTTCTTCCATCTGACTGATCTGTTTCTGTCTTCATCGTAAGTAGCATCTTTGTTATGAATGCTCACAGATTTTCCTCCTGCTCTTCTGCTGGTCAGAGACTGTTCTTGAGCAGTCCCCCACATGCCTGGATATCATGGGTTCCATGTGCCTACTGGATCAGACTCATTTTTACCAAGAAAACTGAATCCAAGAGTGTTATTGTAGTGTTGTGTAATTTTCCACATGCTATTTCTGAAGATTTGCCATGCAGCCATAGAGTTTCAGAAAGGAAAAATTGCAGTTAGTTTACCAGAGTTTGAGCTGCAAGTGCTTATGGATGTATTGTGATCTGTGTTCCACTTTGGCTGAAAGTGATGAATTCTCTGTCATGTCTTTGCGAATATGGAAAAGTAAAATTTACAGGCTTTTTATAGATTATAAAGCTGTTCACAAATTGATGGCCTTTTGCAGACACAGAACATTGAGATGTAAAAAGTTTGACAGTCTGTCTTGATGTTGTCAGTTCATTGTACACAGGGAAGAAACTGGATAAGCAGCTGGTCATATAGTTGCCATCATGTGTTATAAAACAAACCAAGAGTAACACTTTATAGTTTAGCACTGGGCACTTAATATCCAACCCCTTGTATTCATGGTGTGCTTTGGAGAGAGTGACAAGACCTCTGGGGTGGCTTTGCTGGTGTTGTGAGCCCTTGGGCTGAAGGCTGAGTGGCTGAAAATTGTCATCTTTCATGCCAGTTCTTCTGACCTGAAGAAGGCGCCTAGATGAGCTGATTGCTGTTATAAATTTGCATTTTTACCATTAAAAAAAAAAAAAGAATTATCCTGCACATTTACATTACAGCAGCTTTATGTTCCCATTAACAGCTGCAGTGCTTGCTGTAGTCCTGGAAGTATTACATAAATTTAACACCATGGCCTGTGCATTAATTAAATCCACAAAACGACGTTAGAAGAATATAATTGAGGTTGCCTGGCCAAGCACTCAGAAGTTTATAAAAGGACTGAATAAAGTTTGCCATGGGAATGGCTGTGTACAGGAGCTGTGCTTGGCCAGTGCCTGGAGTGGTGCCATGTGTCTGGATGGAGTCTCAGAGTGATTTGAGATTATTCATGCACTGAGTGTAAGTGCCCCCAAATTTGTTCCAGAGAGCACACAAGACCCTGTGTTGCAGCTTGAAACCAGGATTGTTACAGCTTCTCTTCACTCCATAGCCCAAAAAATCCAAAGAGCCCCACTGATCTTTACCCTGCCACACTGTCTGAGGGGGGTGAAGCTGCTGTTTCCCTTGCCAGCACTTTACCAAGCTGCTCCCCTCTGCTCTCCCACAGCCACTTGCCAGCGTACCTGGTGGCAGCGTTCATCAAGCGGCTCTCCCGCCTGGCCCTCACGGCTCCTCCCGAGTCCCTCCTCATGATCATCCCCTTCATCTGCAACCTCTTCCGGAGACACCCCGCCTGCAAAGTGCTGGTGCACAGACCTGCTGGGCCGGCAGGTAAGAGGGGAGTTCTGTGTCATGGCTTTAGACAACATAAAGAGCAGGATTCCTGTGGAGGAAGAAGGGAGATCCCAGTCCCGGTTCTGAGGTTTGGAAGGCTCCCTCTGTCCCTTGAGTTTGTGGAAAGTCAGCAGGCTGCTCCTGTGAGTTCAAGACTATCCCAAATGCCCCTTGTGCTCTCTAAAAGTAATATGATTCTGTAGTGCTGCCAGCAGTGACTCAGGTCGTGCTGGGATGTGACAACTTGTTCCTGGACCATAAATGTCTTGGGAATGAGCAATCCTGACTGCAGCACTGCTCTGGGCCTCTTGTGTTCCCTTTGGGTTTACATGCATCACACAGGAAATATTAGCTCTGTATCTCCTGTTTTCTTAGATATGTCAGAAGATCCATATATTATGGAGGAGGAGGAGCCATCTGAAAGCAGGGCTTTGGAGAGCTCCCTCTGGGAGATTCAGGTATGTCATCCAAAAATGGGCATCTGCATCTGATATGGGTCTCTTCCACCCATGCTGCTTCCTTACCTACCTACATGTTGGTAATGGGCAGCTCCACTCAGAAGAACAGATAGATTAATAGACCATGTCCTATTTGTCTTGCTTTTTCAGTCTCTCCAGAACCATTATCACCCAGATGTGGCCAAAGCAGCTGCTGTCCTGAACCAGTCTCTGTCTGAGATGGAGGATGACATATCAGGGCTCCTGGAGCTCTCAGGCTATGAGGTAATGTTGCTCTGGAAATGACTGGAACCAGGTGGAAGGAGATTCTGGATGCAGTAGCCATGTCCTGTTCATCTCCCTTGCTGCTGGGAGGGAGCTAAACTGGCTTCTGGTTACCCAGAACCAGGGAAAACCAGGAAAATGTCTGCTAAATAACAGAGGATGAGCAGCAGTGGTGACAGGGCTGCCTTTTCTAAAAAGCCTTATGTGCTGGATTAGAGGTTAGAGTGAGCAGTGGTGTCAGGGTGAAGAGCTTGTACTGAGTTTTGACAACATTTTCTATTTTTTATTTTGTAGCTTTTTGATAAAGAAGTAAAGAAAAAGGCTACTGATGTGCCCCTGGAGTTTGTGCAAGTACGAGGTTTGTTTGGGAAGAAAAATGACATTTTTGCAGAGCACTTCAGTTTAGATTGATGCCATCTCTTACAAACACACCTGTGCAACTGGCTGATCTTAGGGACAAGCACAAAGCTCTGCAATCCTTCCATGAGATGGGGCTGGACTGCTTGGCAGAGGTGCAGCCTTCCTCAGTGACCTTTGCCACTGCCCCTGGATGGACCTGCCCGCGTTTCTCACGCTTGCAAACTGCTGCCACCTGGTATTTGGGAGCCATTTTTCTGGGAGCAAGCTTTCCTGGACTTGTTCATGGCTGGGGTTCCAGCCCTTCCCCCAGAGCTGCTGGTGCTGGCTGTTACCAGTGGCTGCATGGACAGATGTCTGACTGCTGTTCCATGGCACTGAGAGGAACTGCAGTCTCTGACTACTCTTATTTTTCAGATGTGTTGCTTTTTATACTAGAGCTGACAACCTGTTTGTAGCAAGTGACTTCAGCACATAGCTGTAAACACCTGATGATATTCTGATTATATTTTTATATGCATTTTTAAGCTCAAGTCTTCAGAGGGGTGTTTAGCTTCTTGCACTTGTCTTACTACTCCCACGTTGCAGGCAGTGAAAGCTCTGCTTTGTCAAACAACTCAGATGATGCTCAGTAATTCCACTGTGGAGTGTTGCTGGTGTTCCTGCATGTACATCCATCTCGTGCTCTAAGGTTGATTAATTCCAAATGCTCATGAGCTTTGGAAATGAGCATAATCCTGGTGAGTGCTGGGGCCAGGGAGGCCAGCTGATGTGCAGTGGGAGGCTAATCCTTCAGTTTTGCTTCGGAACGATAAGCAGCTTGGTGTGGTTTTGTTTGCAGCCTGCATGTGTTGTAGGAGCTCTGGCCAGTGCTTTCCCAGTTTTAACTACTCCACTGATACTTTTGTTAAGGTGGATTTTTCATATACTTCCAGATTTTGTGCAAAAATTCTATCTGATAGGGTTCCCCCCCACCCCAGGTTTTGAGATAAACTCCTTATTAACAAACTCGGGAATTTTTTTAAACTCGTTTTCAACAACTTAATTTTACCTCTTTAGATTTAAACTTTGCTTGCATAACTTGAAATCATACTTTGTGGAGGAGTCTGTTTAAGTCAAGGAAAACTGCATCTGTCTTGGAGACACTGAAGCGTCACATTTTCTTCATCCAGTTTTCTTCATGCTTTCCAAATATTGGAATGTGTCCTTAGACTGTAGAGCTCTACCTCTTTTTTTAACTTTCTTTCTGATGTTTTTGAATTCAGGTGGGGTGTTTTTGAGGATGGAAATTTTTTCTTTTTTTTTAAAAAGTCTCACTCCTTGTTCTCTGGTGAAAAGGCAACCCTGCCTCCTCCCTGGCCAGCCTGCTTTTCTTTTTTCTTTGACTTTTGGTACCTGAGGTAGGAAGGCAGAACGGTTGAGATGCAGCTTTGAACTTGAGAGGCCTCAGTTCAGGTTCAGCCAAGCCTTGTGTTTCAGCTCTAAGATGTATCTGCTGTGTCAGGGTGTGTTGTGTGTATGGGTTTGGTAAACATTTTGAAGGGCTCTGCTATAGGTATGAGGACCACATGGCTTGCTTTGAAAGAAGTATGTCAGTGTATCATCTTTCAGATGAATGAATATATTTAAATGAATTAATACTTTTCTGTGCATATTTTGATTTTACTCAGGTTATCCCAGGTATATCTGTCTGTAGTTACTGGTGAGCAGTATCATTCATATCTGTGTTGGGTTTTGTTTGAATGCACAAATATTGCACCATTTGGGCACGGGGCAGGTCTCATGGTGCTGAAAATGAGGGAGTTTGGTTGGGTTCTTAAATCTGGACAGAGGGTAAGCAGAGTCTGTCAGCAAGGCACCCACAGGGCTGAGTGAGCTGGGGGCCTGCCTGTTATCCTGGGATATCCTGGCACCAGACAGGGATACCCTTACACGTGGGGCAGGTTGAGTTGGTTGGGAATACTGGGAAGCAGCATCCCTCTGATGTGGCCTGCTGCTGTCCCATGGGCAGAGCCTTGTACTTCTGACACCAAATCACCACAGACTAAAATATCCATACAGCTGGAAAAGGGATGCCACTGGCAATGGATGCTTTTCCAGGAGGAAGGCTGTGAAGGCATCCTCAGTGTTTCACCAGCTGTGGATCCTGAGTGCCACACTGCAGTTGGTGACTTAATTGGGGCAGGATTTATGTTTTCCAGTTTGTTCCCAGTGCCCCCTGTGCTGCCCACAGCAGCTCCTGCTGACACTGAGACAGAGAGTTGGGCTGACACTGTGTGTTTTGAGATCCCTCAGCATATTCCAGTGCTGAGCTGGAAATGCTCTTAGCACTTTACTTGAAGTAGGTGCAGCTGACCTGGAGTGACTGAATTATTTTGTGGTGATGCCTGTCAGTCCCAGCACAGTCCCACTGTGCTTGGTGCAGACAAGCAAACCAGACAGCTCAGAGGAGCTTACAGCTTAAAGTCTGGGTGCACTTCAGACAAGCCTTGAAGGTCTTTCCAGAGACTTCATCCCGCATCTCTGATGCTGCACTTGCCTGAGCAGCATTCTTAAACCAGCTCTTTGGTGGAGATAGCTTTAAGCCCCTGCCTGTCCTTGGAAAAACATTCCACCTGGTCTTTCATCAAGCTTTTATCTTTAAACTTTCACCCCCTTCCCCTCAATAGGGAGGCATCAGGAAAAGAATCAGCAGTTATAAATATTAAAAGTTTCATCTGCACAGAGTGAACAGCCCTTATCAGGCTGCACACCTGCTGCTGCTCCTGCTCTACAGGTCTCCACAGACTGTAGATTATAGATGCTTTAATCATGGGGTGTATTAACTGGAAGGCCAGATAGAAGTACCAGGCAGAGAGTGCATAAGTCACTCCTGTTATTTGATTTTTATCAGATGTGGGGAGGAGGGAGAGGGCTGTTCTGGGGTTTGTTGTTGTTGTTGGGTTATTTCAATGAGCATAAAAGATAGTTTTATGAAAACACTGACAGAGCCCCCCAGCCTCCCCACCCATCACTGCCTCGATCCCCCTCCAGAGGATAGTGATAAGGTCTTTGTTGCAGCCCTTGGTTTATTTTCCTGACCTTCCATTCATTTAAAGGCCATTCAAAGTCATCCCAGAGTTGTAAAATACAGAGCTGCTCATCAATAGCACAATGGGATTTGTCTGGGGAGTCGAAGGTTGAGGTGACCATGGTGTTTGTGTTAATCAGCTTAGATTGTTACTTTTAGGATATTCACTGGGGGATACAGGGAAGTGTAAATTAACATCTGTAAATAGAAGGAAAATACAAACACCAGCAGGTTTGCTTGAGTGAAAGCAGATTTTCTTGCCTCCAGTGAAAGGATCTCTGCTCAGTACCTGTCTTCTTCCAGCACAGTGGGACATAAGTACTTTTGGCTGCAGGCTGGCAGTGGTCCTTCAAGAAATGAGGTGTGTGAGTGTAAAATAACTCACTTTTCACACCACACATCCAGGTGTCTCAAGGGGGTGTTAGAAGCTACCTGACACACATCCCCTGCCTGTTGGTTTGACCACCCAGGAGTCCATTCCTGCTCCTCAGGATGGTGTGTAAGCTCCTTTGGATCCTGTCTTGGCTCCAAAGGGATCAGGTCCACAGGCTCCCAAGTGCTGTAACACAGCAGTAAAAAATGCTGAGCTGGTCTGACCAGCTGCATCAAGGTGGTTTCACAGCCCTGAGACAGTGAAAGCTACAGTGCCAGCCATAACCCCTGTGTCTTCCAATACCTAATTTTGAAAAACAAACAAGCTCTTGGTTAATTTACAGCCCAGCTCAGGCAGAGAGGGCTACAGGATCTCAATTCGACTGACACCAGCCTTTTCCAGCACTATCATAATCAATATTCATTAACTGAAGCCTATTGGACTTGGAGATTTAGTGCTATTAATAAGCCAAGAGTCTATCTTTGTGTAGTTTATGAAGGAAGTTTGAGACCTCTTAATAAAAAGAATTGCTTTTCTGCAGTTTCTTTGCCCTGCCCCTGGGTCACGCTTGCATCTCTAAAAAGACAGTTCTGGGGTTATGTGGATAGAGCCAAAAGAGATAAAAACAGAGGGGAAACTTCTCTGCAGAGCTCATGGAAGGTCCCTGCAATGAGTTCATGGCCAGTTTCAGAGAGAGCTGTCTTGGCCTCCTGTAATCTTCCAAGCCACCATGAATGAGAGGAGCAGAACTTGAGCTCGGCAGCAACCCTGAGCTCTCTGACCGCTTTCCTTGGGTACCTGGAGTGCTCTGTGTCAGGCATGAGCACCCAGTGGAACCCAGGGAGCTCACCCTGTGTGTCACAGCTGAGGGTATCTGCCAGCAGTGGCCACGAGCTCCTCAGGGGCTCTGGTGCCAGCCTTCATCCTCCAGAGACAGAAACCCCAGCAGACAGGACGCTCTGGCGGATGGTGCACGCAGAGATGTGAACGTCAGCTCTGTCCTAACAGAGGTAAGAACTGCAGACTCCTTGTCCTGCTGTTTATTCCTGTTTTGTTGATAAACACACAGAGTGAGCCTTGTCAGAAGCAGCAGGTGCAGGCCTGCTAATGGAGCTGTGCTCGTGCTAAAGGTAATTGATGCTTCAATAATGCCACGAGTTACCCAGATTGAGGCTGGAGAATGTGTGTGAGGAGAAACATCAGTGACAGGTGGGTGTGCTTGAATTTATCAAATATTTAGGTGGGTGACAAAGTGCATTCTTGGGCTGCCCTTAGGAAAGAGTGTTAGGCTCTAAGATACAAAACAAATGAATCACATCCCTTTGCCTACACCAGTTTCCTGCAGACTGGGAGAGCGAGGGTTTACATTTTAATCATCTGGGCTGGAGACGGGAGGTACCACGTGCTGTGGTATTTGAAACAGAGGCTTTATGGCCAAGAACTGCAGGTCCCGAGCAGGGGACAGCCCTGCCGGTGATCAGTGTGGCAGCTGCAGCCGTCGTTCTGGCGAGGATGACAGTCCCAGGCTTTCCTTGGTGGGGGAGAAGAGGGGGACAGTGCGATGGAGGAGGAGGAGGCTGCGGGAGCTGTGCCCAGGGGCTCTGCCCTCTCTCGCTGCCCTGTGGCCCGTGAGCCGGGGCCGGTGGCCACTAGAGGACGGTGCAGACCGGGCGGCTGTGCCCGCTGTGCTGCCAAGGCTCTATCACCACCTGCTTCCCTAGATCCCATCTAATCGACCTCTTCCCGCAGCTGCGGGAATACCAGAAATCAGAAAGCAGCCCGTGCTGTGGGGCAGGGGGGTTGCAGGGTGGTGCATCGAGGGGTTTTTTTTCTGCATATAGCAAAGCAGATTTGGATTCTGTTTCTGTTTTAGCTGGTTCTAACACTATTCATCATTGCTACATCTTAACAGGATCTTACTTTGATAATAGGACTCCAAGCAGTGATGAAATAAAGTGAGATTAAAATAACTACATAATAAAATTCCAGATTAATCTGAAACTATGGTAAATCTTTCAGGGCTGTAGAAAGGTAATAGCTAAGCTGCATGGACTCAGTATTCAGTGAATGACTGTGATAAACTGTGTTGATCCACATTAGAGCTTTATATCTGTTTAGGTATAATAACCATAACCAGAGTTCAGCTGCAGTTTGGCTCTGAGAGCACTTGAGAAAGAGCTGTGAGAGAAACAGCCCCGTTTGCTCTGAGGGAGGAGGCCATGGAGCTGCCTTTGGAGTGAGGCACTGGCCAGCTGCAGGACCCTTGGCTTGCTGCTTTCATCCAGCTCTCCTCATGTAGCATTGTATGGTTTTGGTTCATGGAGAGGAGATTCAGGCCAGGGAAGGTGAACACAGCTCTGGGAACCAGGAGCTGCCCAGGCCCCAGGGCTCAGCTCGGGCTGCTGGTGCTCAGCCTTACAAAAGAGCTGCAGTTCTGATTCCCCACAGCAGCAATGCGGGCTGTGGCTCCTCCTTGGGCACAGTATCTGATGCAGAAGGAGAGATGCCTCCTCCTTTCTTTTCCTGAGCTCACGGTACAAAGCTGGGAACTGAATTGCTCACTGAACAAGTTACAGATCCTCTGGCTTTACAGAAGTGATGGTCTTCTTGTGTTCCTTGGATTTAATGTTTATTCTTTCAGTTCAGATCAGTGATCCGGCTCTTTGCTCTGTTAGTGTATTGATTAGTCCACAATCCCATCTGCCACTTTGCTGCAAGATATTGTAAAACTGTTGTGAAGCCCTGAAACATTTCCGAAATAATATCAGAGCCTCGTGCTCTCTGTGCTGATCAGCATCTCACAGAGCAGCCCTGAAGGGAGGAGTGGGGGAAGGTTCCTGGAGCAGGCTTTTAAAAGGAAAAGTAGAGATTATTTAGTAATCTGATCCAGTCAGGACTCCCCCTCAGCCTGGGTCCATGGCAGCCCTCTTGTTGCTGGAGTTTTGCTGAACAAGCCCCTGCAATGGCAAAGTGCCCCAGCACTTGGTGGGGTTCTCCCATCTCAGGGCAGGGCTGGCAGTGCTGGCTGCATGTCTGTCATGCTAAGCCCCATCCCTTTCCCATTCCATGGCAGCTGTACAGCAGGGACCATCGCTGTGTGTTCCTTGGGGCCCAACATGGAAACCTGAGCATTGCCAAAAACTGAGCACGAGCCTTGGGCAGGCTTTGGGCAGGGACAGAAGGGAGGAGCAGGCTGCAGTGCTGCCTCACAAAGGGGTTTGTCTTCACCCAAGCCGGGAGCTGGGAGGATGTGCCACAAGAAAGGGCTCTGTAGACATCCAGATGCAGAGCTTTGAATTCCTTGAGTGACGTTAATAGAGCAGAATTTTGTTCCCCCTGCTCTGCAGAGTGCTGGCCCTGATCCTCTGGGATGGACCTGATGGGCTGCTCCTAAAGGCCCCTGCATCAGTGATGGACAGACTGATGGACAGAGCTGTCTCTCATCCAGTCTCGTGGGTCAGGTACGTGAGGATAAGGCACAGTGGTCAAATCCTTCTCCCCAGTGGAACATCCCTCTCCAAGGACCCCCTTTCTCTCCAGCCTCAGAGCTGCATTTCAGCCCTTCCAAAGTGGCTGGTGTTAGAGAAGGAGACTTTGAATTTTGAACAAGCAAGAAATTGCCTCTGTAGGCTTGAATTACTTATAGAGTATAAATGATGCCTGAATGTTAATGTACATTTCAGCACATTCCGGAGGGGATGATAACTTCACTAAGTGCAGCCACGCTGCACCAGAGATGAATTCAGCCTGGGGTGTTTGCTGGCAGACACACCACCATCAATCCCTGCTTATTCCCCCCAGGCCCTCAAGTTTGTGTTGACTCGTGAACCAGGAGGACTCCAGAATAGAGGCAAGGAGTAGGAAATAACAAAGGTATGTCTGTACAGGGGAAAGGTAAATTTCTACCTCAGAAAAACTGATCCTGAGGGTTATCAAGTCACCAGTAAGTACAGCAGCAGGCTAGAGCTGGAGAGAGTTCCCAGTAGATGAGCAGATCAAGCCTGAAGGCAGCTGTCAGAGAAACCAGCAGGACCAGGGTCTCCAGTGGTCCGGGACTAATCCTGACCCTGCCTGTAACAGGCCAGAGCAGTGGTGGGTACAGCATGGCTGGGAAGGGAAGGTTGATTTGCCTGGCAGAATGTGCATTTTAATTGCTCATTTTCTTTCCTTTTATATGTGATTTGATTGTGAATTATGTTTTCTGCATTTGTAATTAGAGGGTAGAGCAGATGGTGAGGTTTTGTCTGAAGTGATGTAGCCATTGTAATAGCTCATGCTCCTGGCTGATGATTTCCTAGGAAGGGGGTGTTATGACATGAAGATACCCCAGGGGCTGCTTTAACAGAGACCCACTTCCTAAATAGTCTGGGACAGATCTTGAAATGATAGAAACCAGCATTGTTCCACTGAAAGCAGCATCCAGGCTGGTTTACACCACCTGGGAATCTGTTCACTGTGAAGAAACTATTTTTCTCTTACACCTAGAAATGCCTGCTCTCAAACTGTGCCTGCAGTCAGCTGTGCTGTATTTATTTACATGTGGCATATGTGACAGCCAGTCCACAACATGTCAGTGGGGTTTGCTTGTGAGTCTGAAAGGGACCAGGCTGTGAAAGCTGCTCAGCTCTTCACAGAGCCCATGAGCTGTGGATTTAGGAGGAGGCAGAGGAGGAGGATGGTGAGCTGGATGTGGGGGCTTTTGCGGCCTTTCCAGCTTCACCCTCCCAGGCTGGCACCTTGTGCCATGTGGCTCCTGCTGCCCACACCCTGGTACAGCTGCTCACTCTGCCACAGCCTGCTGGGGATGGCAGAGCATCCATGGAGGACAGCTCTCCACACCCTTGGGAGATGCCCAGCTCTGCCTTGTCCTCATATCCTGCACTAGCAAGCAGGATTTTGTAATTCAGAGCTTCCAAAAGTTACAAAGCTGAACTGAAGGGAAAGCTGCAAGAACTCCCTGAAGGGTGAAATCACTTTGTGCCTCTCTGTGTCAATCAGACACTTCATTCATCAGCTTCCCTCTTTGTTGGTGATTTGCAGTGAAAATGTTTAACCAGAGTCTCAAAACAGAGTGATCCTCATTATGTTTTTGAAAAAGAGAGAAAAACCTTCCTAGAAAGTTGCTTAAATATGTTTTAGCCTTTCATTCACGCCTTCTTTCATCAGACACCAGCTCTCAGTGATATATCAGTAGGCAGAGCTGAGAGCTCAGCTAACAGCTCCCAAAATAAGCTGCTCTGCCACCTTCCAGGCTCCCACCTTGGAAAGATGAGGTGATTCCCACCTCACTGCCTTTCTCTGTGCAGTTAGACCTTCTGCTTTCCTTTAGAAATCCTTGGCACAGCGTGAGTGTCTGGTTATTGAGGCTCAGGAAATGCTGACGTTTAGTTCCTTTCTGGAGGACATTTGTTGATGACATTCAATTGTGATAAATGGAAGACATATGGAGTGTAACCCATGTTGGCTCAGTGGAGCACGTGGCTGCCTGATGCTGAAATGCATAATGAACATCTCACAGCCCTGCTCTGCCTCTCCCACTTTCTAGGAGCACTGCTCCACAGGCAGGGCCATCCCTGTGTGGGATGGCACAGGGCTGGGCAATTTAAGGTGAACTTCAGGCTCTGCCAACATACTCTGAGGACTTGGGTTACTCCACAGAGGCAGCAGAAGCCACCAAGTTGGTGCATCCTGACCTCACTGCATGCCCTGAGCTCCACCCTGGCACCTGCACCTCACTCTGGAGGCAGAGCTGATGCAGCTCTGATGCAGGAAGAACAACTCAGAAGGACCCATAACAAACCAAACCTACTCTTTGGGGCATGTGGCTGCTCTGGCAGGGCTCTGGCAGCTTCTGAAGCACAGGGGAGGAGGGGTGGGAGGGATCCAAAGGGAGTTTGCTGGCTCTGGTGGCTGCAGTCAGATAGATCTGTGGCTGTGTGATAGCATCCTTCATCTTCTGGAGGGATGTGGTTACTTACCTGTTCTCTCTGGCTGGTGTTTATAAATACTCATAGATTTTTATTTTTGATCCTTAATACAGCAACGCTGTGAGTTGTTCCATTTGTAAAATCCATCTAAAGAGAAAAAAAAGAAATATATTTACAAATGCACACACATATCATTTACAACAACAAATGACAAGGAAAGAAGAGGCAGAAGTAATTCAGTCTTATTTTTCCTCTGATATTTTTAAATGCTTCAAGTTTTCCTCTTGTGGTTTATGATGTTATCATGCTCCTGTCTAAACTACTACCTTAAAATACATTCAATGGGGTTATTTTCTCCATAAACCCCTGACAATAATAATTTCCCCTGTAAAACTTTCAGTTCCTTCTTGCACCATAATTTTGGGCCTGCCACGCCATCCACATCTATTTGATGGCCAGCAAATTGCAGGGTTGCAGGTCCCTGCTGTCCCTGACGACCGCTCGTAGGTCACATTGCGCCGCTCCGATGACTAATTCCCTGAGCTGGCACAGGTGGGCTTGGATCTCTTCAGGTCACCAGCAAGGTTTGGAGGACATCAAGAGGCACATTTAATTAATTGGTTACTTTTAATATCAAGAGTACCATCCTGGGCCAGCTCATGCTCCCTCTGAACAGCCACGATGCTGGTGACCTCGGGAAGGGCCTCGCTAACGCTGCTGTGATGGCACCTGTGCCTCTGTCCCCCCCATCCCATGTGTGCCCTGGGGTGTTTGGCAGCCTGTACAGCTGCCAGCTGGGTCATGCTGGAGCTGCAGCTGTGGGCTGTGCCTGGTCAGGCTGGTTCTTGCCCTGCTCCCTCTTGCAGGTGTCGCTGTGTTGATCCACAGGCCGGGATTTTGGCCAGGAGCTTCTCTGACTGGAGCTTTGCTGGGGCTGCCTTTCAGCTGAAACAGAAACACATCATGTAGTGCAACAGTGCTTTCCTAGAGCCTTGTGCTGGTGCAGAACTCACAGAGCCTTTCTGCCTCATTTTGCCCTTGAAATGCTGCTCCAAGGAGCAAATGTGCCTTTTCCATACTCTGGGCTGTGCTCTGCTCTTGGAGGCTCCTCAGTTCTGTTCTTTCTGGGACAAACTTCCCATCACCTCACAGGGCCCTTTCTTGTGCTTCTACTTTACTTTTTTTCCCTCTCTTTCCCTGCCTCTATTTGGTTTCAGAAAGAAATATACCAGTAATACCCAAATTACACACTGGTAAAGTTTATCAGTAGTTTGGAACATATTTGCTATGAAGTCAATGAGGGGGATTATATTAGCTCATGGATGAAAGTGCGTGTTTTTTTCCCTTGCTGCCTAGTTAGTTGTTAAATTTCTCTTAAAATTAACACTGAACAGCAGGGATACCCAGTTTCTTTCTTCTCCCCCTCCCTCTTTATTATATATATAAAATTAATAGAAATGCAATATGTATGTATGATAACATGTAGGCAAGATTTATATAGATATAGTTATA